>VOMN01024298.1:0-58746 GCA_014899125.1 Orchestia grillus
GGTACAGGGTGAGTTGTGCCTGCGGTACGGGGTGAGTTGTCTAAATTGTCTGTGAACAATCGTTCATATTTCTTGCACTGTTGTGCTTCTCGACCCTAGTTTTGATTGAGATAATAAAAATTTAAACCTAAACTGCATTATTTCTAATGTCAATCAAAACACTGGTCATTGTAGAGTAAACTTTAGTGCGCCTTGCTTCGTATTCTAGATGGATACCGAGATGCTCGCCGTTGTGAAATCATGAAGACAAATCCCGTAGATTTTAGGTAAGTCCTGGCATCTAAGCCCCGTAAACATCCCGTGTGATGTGGAAAGAAGTTACGTGCAAGACTATACTGTTGTCAGTGACGTGTACCCGCATGGGCTGCAGGAAGATACGCCCCTAAACATTTTCCACGCAAAAAGTTGAGAGACGCGCGCACACATGGTGAGGATGGGCTGCGACCCTCTTCGCGTCGTGGGTGTGTGGGGCTTCTCGAAGCTATCGAGTGTCGCGCACCTGAGCTGGTCCACTGCAGTACTCGGTACTCGCTCCCATACCTGCTCTTCTCGCTTTGTGAAGCGAGCTCTCCTTGCCATTGCTCAAACTCTGTGTCCAATTTCTACCGCCAACATTGTCAGTCTATGAAAAGGCAGTGTGTGGCTAGTGAATTTTGNTAAGCCCTCGGGACTGACTATCTGTCGTATTTACTTTGATTCTTTCTATTTTAACACCTTCGCCATCGCTTCTGTGTTTTTCTTCCTCTTCATTCTTAACTTGCTTTTTCTATGTGCAGGGAATCCTGTTTGAGAACATATCTTGTGCATAGATTCCTAGTTCTTTATAGTCCATATTAAATGGTCCCTTCTTTTCGCTCTCCTCGGATCCCGTTCCATGTAGATAGGGAGCTTTGAAATTACTGATAATCGTGTAAACTCGGACGTTTCTATTAGATATTCTGAAAATGTCTAATAAATGCCACATTCTCTGCCCAGGATCGACTCCGTGATGCTACTGGAGGAAGGCTTCACGCTCACGAGCGTTGATCTGTCCGACAAGATGCTCAAGTACGCACTCAAGACACGCTGGAAGAGGAGGAAGGAGCCGGCCTTCGATGCCTGGGGTGGGTTCTTCGTTCAGAGCTACTCAAGCTTTTGTGCTGCTCCACCACCTTTTGCCCTGTAGCGGGGAAGATTCATTTCGATGCTTTCATTCATTTCGATAGGAAGGATTAAAACACACTGTTGAGACTCTTCTTCGCTAATGGGTTAATTGTTCTGGTAAGAGATGAGTTCAGGTGACGTTGATGCTCGCATCAACGGACTAAAGGGGTGAGAAGTGATCTGTTGATGGCGGACCTGTATGCCAAGTCCTAGTGTTATGAAGAAATGAAGCATTTACCAGCCCTAAAGAGAATTCTAACTCAAACATTTGGGTTTACGATCTGAGATCGACCAAGTTAAACATATTCAGAGATCCACTGTACTAAGGTTCGTTGATGCGAGCGTCACTTGTGCTTGAGCTCGTGTATGGGCGTTATTATTTGGGAATACAACAGAATTATGGCACTGATACATTCCTTTACTTACAAGGTCTTGCAGATAAATCTGTACAATCTTCAAAGGGGTTAGCAACAGTGACTCAATGTAAGTTGGTAATTTTGACTGCACTCAGTTATGGACACGTATCAAACAAACCGGCAGATGACATTTCGACTTGTACAGGGAAGATTACGCGATGGAGCGGGTCAAACGTTATGTTATATGTGTACTTCGTCGTGCGGGTCCAAGCCCTTCGTACATTCCAAGTCTCTCCCGTATCCGAGGCAAACAGTTTACGACGTCTGCAACCGTTCTGACGAGTCTGGTCAAAACCAGAGATTGGCCGTAAGCTAAAATAACTGAAATTCGCCCACAACTCTTTCTGGCAATCCTCAAGAGAAGCGTCAAAGCTGATCCAGCTACGTGATACTCGACATTGGCCAAGAAAAGGCCGTCAGCGTCACGACGATCCACAGAGGCATTAAGCAGCTGGGCTTAAACGCTTACGCGCAAGGTAAGAAGCATCTCTTTCCAAACATGATGAGGGAAGTCCGCTTGGAGTGGTGCAGGCAGTTGTTGAACTGGTTGAAGCGCAACGGCTCGGTCGTCAAATTCTTTTCTGATGAGGTTTTATGGTCGAGGCCTTAAGTAAGCGAATGACCGCTGGATCACCTCGTCGAGTAGTGAGTTTCACCCCACGATGACTACAAAAAAAACAGCTACCGTTATGGCCCTCTGATTGGTTTCGAGTGAGGGCGACGTGTTTAGTCATTTCTTTGTCGACAACTAAAAAGTGAATGCCGTCCCCTACTGCAAAGTTCTGGGGGACAAAATCATACCTTGGATGGAGACTAAAAGTTGGTGGTGAAGAGTAAATCTTCCAAAAAGACTCGGCCACAGCCTACACGGCGAACATAACCAGTAACTTGATCATGAGACCCAGTGTGTTACGCTTTGAGAAGGACTTGTGGCCCTCCGACTCACCTGACTTGAACCCCTTGGACTACTATTTTTGGGTGTGAATTGAACCCAAAGCTTGTGGGAAGCCTCACAACAGCGTCGCGGCCCTCAAGAAGATAATCGAAAAGGCAGTGTAGTGTGGTCGTTGGGAAAGGCAGATGTCATCTGCGCCTTGTTCCAAGTTCTGCCAACTCTAAGCGGATGTCATCATGGCCGAAGGCGGTCATATTGAATAAATGGTTTGTCTTCTTGATTTGTTCAATATACTGTCAAATTTTTAAAGTTGAGATATTAAACAATTTTACGAATTTTTTTAAATGATAAAAATTATACGGATTTATCTGCAAGACCCTGCGGTAATAGTTATAGTAGTAATAATTTACTTAGTAACATTATATATTTTCTGTAAACTGCTTCGTAAACTTTGAGCCAAAACTGATTGATGTTCATGGTTTAGATGATGTCTATTTTATATTAATCTATTATTTAATAGAAGCTGTGATGCATTTTTATGTTAGAGAAGGTTAATAATATCAAAGGATTGAATGATTCTCTCTTTTTTCCGTGAGATAAAGACACCACAGAATGATGAGTTGCTACAGAAAATATTATGTACCAATTTTAAATATCCCTAGCTTCTGAAATTTCATAGATGTATAAGGTAGTGCAAGTCTGTTCACTACTACTCATTTCCTTTCTTTCAAATGAATTTACATTTTCTATTTGTACAACGAAAAGAAAATTTTTCACTCCAGTTTGTTTTGCGTCTCTTCTGACTTATCTGCAATGATGAGAACTCACCATCATTGTAGCCTTGGACCTACAGGTAAAAAAACTGCAAAGCGAAACTTAAACGGAATTTCCATTACAACCTGTGAAACTCTGCTCTACAGAGATAGAGGAGGCCAACTGGATGACTCTTCCGGAAGACATCGACGGCCTCGAGCAGTTTGACGCCGTCATTTGCCTGGGGAACTCCTTCGCCCACCTGCCCAACGAGGAGCGAGACTTCGCTAACCAGAGGTGCTCCGTTGCTTAATGTACAAACTTTAGCGATTGATCTCATGGTGGCAGTATTTCATAGGGAGTAATATTTCATAATACAATTTCAGGGATGCTACCGAATCGTAGCCGTATTGGACTTCTCTCTCAACGCTTTTCATAGTATTAGCCGTTGGTACCTGAAGACTAGATACAGATTGGGCGCGTTCTGACTTGAGTCTATCGTTAGAGCTTGTAGTGTTAAGCTGGTCGATGTCTTTGGTCTCGCTCATGGGTCTGAAGAAGGCGAAATGGTACTCAAAATTTTCTTTCTAAGAGTTTCTTTGAGTTTCGTTGTTGTAGCTCTCATTTTTCTTGTGGGCTGCTCCGTAATGAATCGGTGTGTACTTATTGCACAAAATAGGAAACCGGTCACTCGAAATGAGTATTGCTCAAATGCTCTGATAATTAGTTGTTTTAGTTAATTACTAGCAGGACCCGTGAAAATTTCACGGAAATTTAGATAAAGTTTAGATAAACCAGCCCATGAGATGTGGTTCTTTCAAGTGTTGGACAGAGGTTAAAGGTTCAGGGCAGAGATAGTCCGGTCTTGAAAGCAATTTTCTTCTTGATGATGCGAGTAGGCTGAACTGTATTAGGGAAACTGAAAATGTGATGTGAAAACTGACTTTTTATAGCCAAACATGCAACTCGTATACATGTTACTTCGCTTGAGAGCTGAAATTTCACTTGAGAAGTGGCAAAGCGCGACGGAACGGTAGGTAGGTACAAGCGTATTAATATATAGATTAAGTTGTTTCCTTGAATACGAGAATTAATTGCGTTCTGCATCAGTTAGCAGCAAGCCTCACCAAAAGCTTCCCTTTCTGTAGAGATGAAGAGAATGCTTTTTTTTCGTAATGCTATATTGTGTCCAATTAATATTGATGCAAGATCGAGAATACAGTCGTTGTTGAGAGAAACTTTAAAGAAAGAGCTTCTCCGTTGTCTCGGATCTGTTGTTTTGTTTCCGGTTACTATGAAAACGCCAGATTTTCGCTCTTGCAGGACTATAGAGGTCTTAGTAAGTGTATGGTGGAGAGATGGAACTCAAAACACTGCGATTTACGTGGATGTTGTACCTGGTGATTGACTTGCTGCTGTTGGTGCAGACTGGCGCTGGACAACTTCTGCTCAATGCTGAAGCCAGGGGGCGTGCTGCTCATCGACCACAGGAACTACGACGACATCTTGGAGCGCGGCACTGCGCCCAGCCGCAACATTTACTACAATGTGAGTTGGTGGGGTAATGTGACGGGAGCCTGATGCTCCCTTCTGGCACCGTAAGACGGATACCCATCTCGTTTGTGTTAGATATGAGCGCGACAAAAAAAATGATGTCGCGCTAGAGTACCTATAAAACTCATCAGTTCAAAGGGTTCGTGCAGTTAAGGTTGCTTGGTGAATTTGAATAGTGAACAAGCGTTGTTCCTCTCATTTTAATATTTTTAATTCTTTCAATTCGTATGTAAACGTTTCTGTCTGTTAAGTGTGTGTGTGTGTGAAGATACTTTGAATTCATCCATATTTTCATTCGAATATGTGTTTCTTCATTGAAAGTCTTAAACGACTGCCGTCAGAAAGTATCTGGACTTTTAAGTATTATGTATGGTACAGTTTCCTAATATGCTAATGTTCTTCTACCGTTATCACGTGGGTATAAAGTTGAAAATGAATTACACACTGAGGAGTTGATTTGTGTACTCTTGGACTTGACTCATTTAAACCCAGGTTTGTAATTTTTTTATTTCCATCGGTTACGTGATTTATGATTGTATGCATTTTAAATTGTTTTTCACTCAGTCAAGATACGAACAGTTATAAGCCAAAGTCCTAAAAAATTTAGTTGCACTAGAATTCCTACTTATATGAGGTCAATGAAATCCGTCTCCGCGTTTGATGCGTTCACACGATCACTGTCGATTACACAGATCGTATCAAAGTACCGCCTGGTTTCTCGGGATAATTTCTTGAGAGCTTAATTATATTTTGAAAAATTTCTCAGCGAGGGCACTGGTTCATGTGAGTTAACCTTGTATTTTACGTTACCAGAGCGCGCACGTTGAGTCGATCATTACGTCTGTGGTGGTGACGGAGGGCGAGCCCGTGCTGGTGACTCTGGACTACGTGATGAGGGTGGACGAGAAGCTCAGAGATGCCACGGACTCGGACAGAGAGAAGAAAGGCAGGCTGCAGCGAGTCACGCAGAAGTGAGTTCGAGCCTACAACCCTGTGTATTTCAAAACGATGTGGCATTCAGGGCAACCGCGTGGCTGCATCTGAAACACTGGAGCAGTCACACGTTGAATTGTCCATGCTAGTCTCGGCGGTTCACGTCTCTGGTTCACGTTGTAGGCTTGGATTGTCAAAGTGACTTGGGAGATTTGAAACGCGACCGCTGGTGATGGGTATGGATGGACACGTTAATGAAGTCCTGGTACCCTGTTATAAGTAGGTAGTTGGATATCTTGAAGAAGGCAAACCAAGACGAAGAAAACCGTCTGTCTATTTGTGATTCTTGTATTTGGAGAAGGGAATGAAAAGTTTGTGTTATTTCTAGGTAGCTGGACTTTAGAATTATTTACCATTAGGTGTTCCAATTATTTGGAGTTAGCCAAGTTTTTTTACATTTTACTCAGAATCTCGTTCTAATCTTTTAGTGTTTTGCTTAGCAAGAAGTTCAATTGAATTCGCTTTCTTTTAGTGACACGAATTGCCAATGTTTCACTTTTGGGGGAGATGTCAAAATGTTGGTAACGTGTGTACCAAGTCATATTACAATGTTGATGGCGTGTGCAGCAAGTTATGCTACAATATTGACGGAGTGTGTACCAAGTTGTATCACAATGTTGATGGCGTGTGCAGCAAGTTATATTACAATGTTGATATTGCAATGTGCAGCAAGTTCCGCTTGTCGTACTTCCCACACCGCCTGCAGCCCTTCACCTCCCTGCTGCTGGAGACGTTCGGCAGCGACGCGCATCACTCCGTCTACGGTGACTTCAGGCCGCTAGGTGAAGTCCCTCATCCCGCCTTCTATATCCACCTCGTAGAGAAGCCCGTGCGGTAATGCAAGAATGTGTTTAGCTGAGGTCTGCCCTCCCACCGACATTAAAATACCTGAGATCTAACAAGCTCGCCCAAAGTTTGGGAGAAAAGTTAAAATGAATCTGGAGTTTCTAAATACGTTTTCATGAGAAATAGTGAATTTGCTGCAAATTTTTGCAGGAGAGAAAAACAAATAATAATTTAGGAGTATTGGTTTAACATGTGTTTTGGAGCGTAATGATAATTGAATGTTTCGTGGACGATAGTCGAAATTGTTCAGTAGCAATGCTCAAAACATATATGGCGCCTACCCGAATTTAACAATGATTCCTTCAAAACAAGTTGACCTCAGTTATGGTCAATATTAAGTGTTCTAATTACGTACATTTTCCCTTCGTACTCGAAAGTGTAGTACATGTATATGCAGTACGCGTCAAAATCATGTCGAAGTCGCAGAAAGTTTGAAATTGTCGCCAAGTATTTTTGCTCAGATCACCATCGTGGTCGCGCGCTTGCAGTGCAAGAATGACCCTTTGTAGCACGTCTGTCAGCCATTGTTTTGATCGATCACTTTAACGAAAACTTTTGCTATCACTCGAGGCAGTTGTGTTCGAATTCTTGGTTTGTTGTGTTTGCGTGTGTGGCATGAATGGAAACTTGAGTGATGATCTGGAGCTGTGCCTAGCGTTGACGCAAATCAATTATTCGGATTCGACTAAATTCTCTGGTCAGCCACTGAGCAGTTTGGAAAGTGAGGATATTGATTGTTCCAAGACGAAGTTATACTTCTTAATGAATACTGAATTAATTTTCTTCGTATTTGTTTTCGTCACGTCGGTTTTCAATCGAATGATACGCATTTCAACTGATACTCCTCACCTCAACAGCACAACTAAGTAACGCAGCGACTCACGAGTTAGACCACGCAAGCATTGAGTTTTGCTTGTTCGCTTGTTTACTTTGTAATAATAAGTCGGGCACTTTCCGAGTGTCTTTCAACTTGATTCATTCTGAGGTGTGTACTTTTTATGGTTCATATTCTACTTAAAAATGTTTAATATTAGATTGGCGTTGCTGAAATTTTTGACTGGATTCACTTTTATTAAATATAAGGCGTTATCTAAGCACCGAAATTTTTTGCGCCATTTTCATATTTTAAGATAGAGCTTTGTTCGTCATCTGAGCGTGTCTGACGTGCATCAGACCGTGCAAGGCATACAAAAAATTGAGGATCTGTGCTGCGCGTTAGACGCTCAGCCAGCCTTCTCTGTTGCTCGGAAACTCAAGATGTCCTGCAACAATTAAAGCGTATTAACAACTGAGGTAACTAAGTTGATTATGTTAGCTAATTATACCTGTTTCGTCTAAAATATTAAAATAACGCGAATATTAGGCAGAACAACACCGTTATGAAACAAAAGCTTCGTGGTAATGAATATTCAGTAATTTGAAGCGTCACTGAATGAATTTTGCACCGAAAAATATTGTCTTGCAACTATTAGCAAAAGTCTCATTTCGAGAATGATTAAGTACTATTCCGTAACATATAGTTGGCGTTGACTGTTACAAGTTTGTGAATGGGTGAAGTTCAGTGCGACTGCATAGCATCGTTTCTAGACCTTTTTGCTTTGGGACCTGATAGAAAAAAAACACTGTGTTCAAATGTCTTCAAAATGTTTAGTATGTTAAGAAAGTTTTAGGTTCCGATTTGAAGGAGGAAACTGATCATTGCTGCTGAATTACTGATTCTTTAAAATGTATGCTTTAGATATGCACTAAAGTGGATTGTATTTCGGCATAGTAATGAAAGTTTACGTTCCTCAGAGAAATCTACGTGGGATCCCTAGCCCTATATCGCCAAAATTGAACTATTCAACAAAATTGCATTTTTGTCTCATTATTAATGTTCCTTGCTTTAGAACTACACAAAAAGGAAAGCAAATTTTATTGCTAAAACTTTGTTACTGTGGTTAGCTCAATGAATTTTCAAATTTGCTTTGAATGTAATGCTAGTATAATACGGAAATAAAATTTCTTAGGAATAATGGGTATTTTTGATTGTTTTCTCCAATAAAATGAGTTGGGAAATAACAATTGCTAGAACCAAATATTATGTTACGTAGTATTTATTACTTTTGCAGGGAGACAAGAGTTAGCTTTGTACGAAAAACTAGTTGTGCCCTTATGAAACGGTCTATGATTTTCCCCTTGCACAGTCAAGGGTACAGCGTCTGGCAGGGAGTGTAGAGTTTTGTGGCGTCTGCATCAATGCGACCTTGTTAAGTCACCACTCCTCAGAAGGGTTATGCGCCTCCCGTTGCGGAATCCGAGGTGTTGGTTGCGGGAGTTTGCTGTTACGGTAGACTTGTCTTTCTTTTTCTTACTGTCATGGGGTGTCCGGCGCTTTGTGAAACTGCCATTTAAAAACCAAGTTTTTATTATCTGTTTCCATATCTTCTTTGCATTGAGAAATTCACCGGCGAATCGTTGTTTAAAGCGACAAATCCCGGCGTCTCATTTTTATTTATTTATTCTTATTTCCATGACGTGGACGTAACCCTTGGAGGCTTTTTGTTATTTGTACAATTTTATAATCCCGGCACCTACTTACCGACTGCTCCATGTGTACAACCAGGATAATGCCGTACTGTTCGCTGGAAGCAGAGTGATGTGTACTGTCTGCAAAATTATTGTAGTTCAAATTCTGCGTGCTATTTTGATGGTGCAATATCCAGTTGTGACTTGCTGTCAGTTGATCAGCAGCCCGCTGTTTTGATTACCGTGCTAGCGACGTTTTGAAAGTCACTTTTTATACGAACTATCACGTAGAACATGCCCTTCAGTTGCCAAGTTTTTTCAGCTTTTTTTGATTTTGTTGGTATGAGGAAGATAAATTTTATTTTATTTTTTACTGTTTGATCTTGCTTGATGTGACCTCTCTTATAATAAATATTGTGTGTGTGTTCAGGATACTACATCCTTTTGCTCAACTTGCTCTCGTAAATTGGTGGGCATTCTGCCTCGTGTTAAGCTTTTTTTGTTCATTATTCCACGCGCGTCTTATCAATGTTCCGAACATTGTATTTTGATAAGGGTTTCTTGATATTGTACCTTGCTTTTTCGCAGTGTGATAAGTTGTAACGTACATTCCGTTCAGTTATTTTGAGTTATTTATTGATGTTTACTTTGCTGCATTTAAGAATTAGTTATAGACCTTGTTGATATGTTTTATTTGTAGTTTATCAGAGCTATGCTTCTTGTATTTTCTTGTGAGCTTTTATTTGAGATATTCGGTTATGTTGGCAATGGTAGTCACGAGCGTGCATTGGCTGTGAATATCATTGTAGCACTGTTGAACTGGCTAGTCTTGTTCTGGTCGAACATTAGTTAACCAATAAATGCAGAGATTTTTGCTTTTTTTTTAACTCCTAAGTTTAATTTGCGCGTCAGAGTTTCGTAGCCCTGAAACCTTTGCTGTAAAGTTAATCGATGAGAATTGATTCTTAGCGTGTCTCAGTGTGTCAGTGGTCAAGGTAAAAAGAGAAAAACTTCAACCAGTGAAGTTGACCGTACACTATTTTAGTTTTTCAATGCCTTGTCATTAATGACTGGACGCAGTGCGGCTGGTCCCGACCCATCCGGTACCCGCTTGTGCCCCTGGGTGCAATGATGAATATTGGGTTTCGCTTTTTTCCCCGATGGAAGTATTCTGTAACGACAGGAAAATCAGCTAAAATACAGGGCCGGGATGGAACCCGGGACCTCGTGACGAGAAGACAAGCGTGCTACCACTGCGTCGTAGAGTCGGAGACCTGGTCTGGACACCTGAGCTCACGAGGGTCGTTGTGATGTGTGGCGATTCTCGTCAGTGCACCGTGTACACTTCTCATACACTTGCGCATGAAGTTATTCGTACTCGGTAAATTGTCAGTAGGGATCAACTAATTGGTCATTTCAATTTAATTTTTTATTTTCTAACTTAGGATGATAGACTTGGGATTTCGGTCAAGGATGATATAGTAAGGATTTTGCAAATTGAATTAACACTTTATTGAAACATTTCGCAGTGCATGCGCGGTAAAACCAAAGCATTACCATGTAGCAGAAGTTTAGGTTCTTGGTCATCCATACCCTCAACACATTCCCTGCTCTAGGCTGCTCCATGGTCAAGTTCGGTTTGAATGCGGCGATACTTTTCGTGTTTCGAATTAGACATTCTTCCTTTTCGTTTGCGTTGCTCTTTAGTCGGACTAACGATTTTGCTCATTTTAATAAATTGAATACGACCGTGTTTGTAAACGCGATCAAGCTTCAAGTGTTGACTTACAAGCTAACCAGTATGCAACTGCAGAACAAATTGCTTCACTGTTACGCTGGTAGTCCAATACGCAGGTCTTAATTAATAATGACAGACATTTATATAACACTGAAACTCTGATCACCTTGCCACTCTTCAGTAATAACATCGGGCAGGAATTCTATGCTCATCACTCGGTAATTAAAGGGGTTTTTCCATCGTATCTTGGTTACGATTCATTAAAGCTAAAGTGAATGAATTATTTTCTTGGGCTTTTGATATTTGTTAGGCAATAAAAAAGAATCAAAGGCTCAAACAAGGTTTGAAAAGTTTGGAATATTGGAAGCTATTTGTGAATTTCGAACGGTTTCTTGGATATGAGAATGGTATAAAACTGCAATTGGCACTTCGCGCTTCGTACCGTCTTTCGAGAGCTCCGAGCGTTCAGACGCTTGGATAGGAAAGAAGCTTTTCGCTATGGGAAAAGATCTTACTTGTGCCAAGAAATGAATTTATGATGAAAAATGAATCTGTCACGCCAAGAAAATGGTGATAAAATCTCCAATTAGGAAGGGCTAATTCGAAAGAAGCATTTTAAATGCAAGCCTCAATTTAATTTACAAATGTCGCTAAAATTATACTGGTTTTATTTTAAAGAATTTGACAGATAAATGCAAACCGAATACCTCGAAACAGATGGGTTGAATATGAATAGAGCGTCTGGGTTGAATATGAATAGAACGTCTGGGTTGAATATGAACAGAGCGTCTGCTGTGCGAGCCTTAAATATTTGTCAGTGCTCATACCATTCGGATCTAAAAAACTTGAAAAAGAAACAAAAGCCGCTGATCGTGCCTCATGAAAGAGTTGGTAGACCAATACTTCATAACAAAATTTTTGCTTCTAATTTTTAGGCAGAAAATGACCCAACGGGTCACGGGTAGTTAGTCGATTGATAAACCCAAGTGGAAGATAATTAAAAACACAACGAAACGAGACACTCTAAGAAACGCCTCCGAACGATGCCCACTCGTGTTTAAGACGAAAGCTTAAATTTCTGGTTCTTTCGTGGCCAGAGAATGTGGAAAGCATCGGGAGCTTGACGAGGCGTTCCCAAGTTTGTGATGGTGCACCTGACGAGAGCACATAAGCGGTCATGGCAGTAGCGTGACCTAGAAGTATAACATTACGGAAATAAAGTGCTTATTGGCTGATACGTTTACTAACTAGACATGAGAAAACTTCTGTAAACATTTTGAACGGGATATTTTAGAATATTAATGTCGACCAGCTTGCGCTTTTAAGCAACTTCAGTCGCGTACGTGCCGACAAGTTTAGACACTCCGTATTGATTTAAATTGAGCATGTGTTACGACTTAGCATCTTCCCGAACCCTAACTTGTAGCTGGTGAACCGAGTCTATTAAAATAGCCTGGCGCATCAATAACAAATGGACGACCCAGAAGGTTTTAAGAAGTCCCAGTTATTCCATTAAAGTTATTCCATTAAACTGACAAGGGAGGTTCACCAGAGACAAAGCGCCTACAAGTCGCCACAACCCACCTTCGCCCTCAGACTTCCTACGTCCGAGCAGAAGAGCATGTAGGTGAGCCTGCGAGAGAACCCAGCACCTGTACAAAGTACATCTCTGCGCTGTGGCGCTGATCCCGCCATCGCTCTCTCCAGGGTGCCGCCGGCGGGAGGCACGCACGGGCAGGGTTATTACACGCTCCTGCTAGGGGTTCCGTCGAGGTTATCGACAGCCGTGACCATTAACCCAAAAAATGTATACATTAGGCGTGAGGTGGTCGACGCGCTTCGAGTGCTGGAACGTGTCTGAAGTCCCAGTCCGTTCTTCGACAGAGGTTAACAAAAATTTCTATTAAGTTACTTGTGAAGTTACAAATGACACGAGCACTTGGATCCGGAATTTTTTTGCTTATGGAAAAATTCTAACCCTATGATTTGGGAAGGCCCTACATTTAATCGTAATAAATTATATGGTGAGGTAATATTCCTCTACAGTCTACAACATCAAAAAATGCCTATTTGTATCATAATTGTCAAAAGGGTTGTTGTATGTATCAGCTGACATTTTGGACCGCCAATTTATTAAAAAAAGTCTTTCAATCTTCTAAATTTTTGTATTTGCTCTGTCATGACATTGTTCTTGAGCATTGAGTATAAATTTTCGATGAGATTGAGGCGTGAACTTTGACTTGGCCCTTTTAAAATACTAATTCTATTATCCTGAAACCATTTCGTCACGGATTTCATAGTGTGTTTGGGATCAATGTCATGTTGGAAGATTTGACAAGATTAGTATTTCTTTCTCTACTTGCGTTTGAATGCTATTGCTGAGTATTTTGATGTAATGATTTCAGTATTCCACTTACCTTTATACGACCGACTGTTCCGACTTACCACAACCAGAAAAACAAACCCACAATATGGTACTGGTACCTCCGTGTTTGACAGTTGGTACTGAGTTTTTTTTGCCGTGAAGGCTTCATCTTGGTCTCAAATGACTGCAGAATATTCGAGCCCTACGATGATGGACGACCCATCAAAAATGTCGTGAATTCCAAACGTAACTTGCATCTCGGTAGGATTAAAAGCGTTGGCTTGAGTCGGCGTCCTCTGCACCCACTTTCACATGAAGTTCTTTGTAGCGTTTTGTTCAAACTTTGGTGCCCATATGGTCCAGTTGACTCAAAACTTCCTCTGTGGTCGTTCTAGGAATTTTGTTAGCGAATCTCACTACATTTCATCTGCATTTTGGTGATAGCATTTTCTTCTTTTAAGTGCACTGATATTTTCAACCGATTAGATCAGGCTATAAATTTTTCAACGATGCTTTGAATGGTAGATAGAGGCAATTCCAATTGTTTCAAAATGGTATTACACTCCAGCTGATTGAGCAGAAGTTTACGATGCGGTTTCTGGGGCCCTTGCTTGTTTTTTTTTCTTTTTCCTGTAGTGCAAAATTTAGTCGAGGAAATATTAGTATTTTGAATAATGGTTTAAGCATCCATAGGAATGTTTTTGAAACAAGAGATCATAAAATTGGTATTATATTGAATTGAGATCAAATAAACGTTATCTGCTACTCATCAGTAGGAAAAACATCGCGAATTTATCAGAACCTAGGTGACCCGTTGGGTCACTTTTTGTTACAAAATGAAATTCACAGTTTTTATACTTCAGAATAATCGTTTTTTTGCGTTTACAAACAAAGGTAGGATTCAGTTCTGTCTATTTAATTCTTCCTTTCTCATTGGGACTTATTTTTACATTACCTTAGATTGATAGGTTCACTTTTCTCTATCTATTTATTTCTAGGCACAAGTAGGATCTCAGTAGAGTTACGGAAGAATTGTTATTCCTATCCAAACGTCCGGACGCTCTGTGTTCTCGAGATAGGATACCAATCTCGTATTTATGATGTCTGAAAATTATACATATGTATGGATCGACGTTGAAATTGTCTATTGTATGTTAAAGTTTGTGGGTATTATAGTTAATTTTAATATACTCACGAATTTTATTGTCTCATTTTTCAACGTGGTAATGATTCATTGTAGTTCTAAATATGAGTTTTGTTTTACAGGGCATGAAGAAGGATATTCTATGATCCGAAACATTTGTAGTTAGCATAATGTTTGCAGTGACATTGACGCTTCTTTTTATCCCGTTCCGTAGCTCATTTTACGGACAGCGGCTGGTGTTCAAGCTTAAAACACAGCATGGCCGGCAAGCTGTTTGGGAGCTCCAACTGGAATTAGGTTGCTGCAAAAATAATGAATGATCTAAGTGTTGTGTTTGGGAATGCCATTTTGGCATAGTTTTGTTAGCATATTTTTAGGTTAATTTTGGCATATCTGCTAAAAAATGCGTACTTTTTTATAATAAATTTTCAACTGATTTCAAACAGAAAACATGTTTGAAGCATATAAGTTTTTCATTATGAATATAAGAAAAAAGACCATCGCTTTATTTCCTTGCATGAATTCAAACTTGGGCATAGGGCCTCCCGAACTGCTACCTCTATAAATAACGCCTTAGGTAAGGAATCTACAAGTGATCGGTCAGTACGAAACTGATTTCAGAAATTCAGTAATGGTGATGAGAGCATCACATATGAACAGGGTAGAGGACGGTCATACAGTCTTGACAAAAAAAGAATCTTTATTAATTCCATCACGTTTTACGTTGGGTTTTCAATGCCTTACAACTACTGATGTGGTGAGGGATGTGAGGAATGTGGGGTTTAAACTTCCTTTTTCAAGGGAAGTACTCCGTGGTCACATGAAAAGCCTTGCCTGAGCCAGCCAAGGTTTGAACCCTGGTTCTCACGGCAATGAATAACTGAAATCAATTGCTGAGCAAAATCTACTTCAAAGTGTTCGAGAAATGTCCCAGACTCTTGGGGTCAGTTATGCGAGACTCTCACTCCATTTGCAGACGACATCATTGGTGAATTAGCGCGGCCCAATTCTGCTCCACGATAATGCGCTGCCACATGTTCCAAGAAAGACACTGCAGAAGCACACTGACTTGGGATACTAGACTCTACGACATACGCCATTTTCTCCTGATCTTTCGGTCACTGACTACTTTTTTTGCACAAAAGCACAATTTTGAATGGTAAAACTTTCAAGTTCAGATCAGAGGTGCAATAAGCTTTCATCGATTGTGTTGCATTGCAGCCAATGAATTTTTATCAACGAGGAATAAATAATCTCGTTGATGGATGGCAGAGACGCATAGATGTTCATGACCCATATTTTGACTAAGGTTCGTCTATCCTATGCTATGGGGCCTAGCATCCCCAGGGGAACATTGTTAGGTCACCTTAACTTTAGCTAAATTTTGGGGATTTCAGTCTTTCGTGCTCATTTTGCTTCTTTCCATTTTTCATGCCTTGTGCTATGATTATTCCGTTTCTTGTTTTCCTCTTCCTTCTTAACTTGCTGTTTTATGCGCAGGGGATCTTGTGTGGGAACACACCTTGTGCATAGATTCCCCGTTCTCCTAAATCCATACCAAATTGTCCCTTCTCCTTCGGTGCGAGATAGTCTGAGTTACTGAAGCGCTGCTATCCTTAGTATTATTATTACTACTATTACTACTACTACTACAACTACTATTACTATTTAGACTAATTTAAACATTTTTGCTATCCATTTCCTATTCTTAACCATGTTTCAGAAATACGCTATCATTTTTGTGAAAACATAATACACATGTAAGCACGATACAAATCATAATATGGTAAGACATCTTGCCCATTTTGAGAGGCACAGACTGGGGCACGCCCTGCCCCCTTATCACATGAATGTCCAAATTGTTTTCTGATGAAATTGGGTGAAATATCTGACAATAGAATGTCAACTGAAGCAGCAGCTTTTCAGATATATACTTGTGTTCATGGCAGTGAATTCCGATTATTCAAAGCAGAAAACGGTTCTACGATATTATATTCCACGATACGTTTCTTGAAAATGACTATGTGTTGTAGATTCTGAAAGTTTCGAGGCTGCTATTTAATTTTCCTATTTATGTGAAAAACCGTCGCGAATCACCAAGAGCTATAACATGCAGTGTTTCATGACGCGAAATACAGAATTTTTGTGGGTAATTCTTTTATTGTGAGTCTGAATGTAAGACACGATGCGATGTTCGTTGAGTAGTACGTGCTATTGAAATTAATAAAACGATGGTGTTTCATTTCTGCATTAATATGAAGATGTGATTACACAATTCTTGAAAAATTGTAATTCTTCGCTGTGCACTGCAAACGCTTAGAGGGCTTACACAAATATTGTCCTTTCATCCCAAGTGAACCGGATCCGTGTTTTACTCTCGCTAAATCGATGACTGATAAGCCAGAAAAATCAATATTTGTAAATTTAAAGAAAGCACAAGCCTTCGAATTATTGATATACCACGAGAAAACTAAGTGTTCAGCCCGTTTGGAACTGAAATTTCTTCATACCTTGAATAGCAAAAAGAAAAATTCTTCACAACTCATCTACTTGGCCTTTGGCAATGTTCTGAGCAACCTTGCTGGCGTATCACAGCGCTATTCGGAGGCCCATTCTGCCCCTGACAATGAGGCTAATCAGCACGAGATCTTGCGTGGTTACCATACAGTGCGCACCCGGCGTGAAGATGCCGTACTGCGAGCGTCATAATTGAGTCAGTCGGACGTACGATAACGCGAAAGGTCGTTGCGCACTCTGGCGGCGAATGCGTGAGTTATGCTCCATGGAGCCCCACTTCACTGGAAGGTCACGAGGTGCCTACAGAGATCCGCCAGCTGATACGTCTTTGGAGGCCAGTGTCTCTAGTTAAGCTCCCATAGGTCGAAAAAGAAGCGTTTCTTCTCTTCAGGTGTATTTCTAACGAATTTCACCAAATGATTCAGTATTTTGTGGAGATAGAGGAATTATAAAACGTTTAAGTGATCTGACATTTACCTGGTCCTTGCAAATGTCAGTTTTAATTAAATTCTTGCGTGACGATGCAGATCTAACGGCTCTTCTATTCAAATCGCTAGGAGGGTATGCATCAGGAGTAAACGCCAGCGTTCTTAACATAATTACATTATTTGAATCAAGCGGGTTATTTCATCTGCCTCGGTTATCTTTGATAAATGTGATGTTATAAAAACTACCACGTTATGGTTCTGGTGACACCCATCGCCAGCTGCTCTATGCAGCGCATTGATCCGTGATATCAAAATTATGACATTGACCTCACACTCAGTTCTGTTTTCTCATCAATCACGATGCCAGTTCATAGCAGTAATCAAATTGAATTTTTTGATTGCGTAGAAATAGCAATACATTTTTAGTGAAACAACGAGAGCTTTTTTTTTGGAGGGCAATGTGGGAATTGGCCAAATTACCTAGCAGTTCAATGTGTGAATTGGTTTCATAATACGAATTCGGTAGTGCAATGATTATTTCTATTTTTTGGATTTTTCGTTAAACTTGCCGTATTCAAAAGCACAAGATTAATTTGAGAGAGGCTAGTAATTTGACGAATTTGCTTAAGTATGCCCTATCATCTTATAAGATACAAAGGATGAGAGAGCAGTTTGAAATCTAGAGATCTGCGAAGTGCACGTCGCCCCTCAATCCCATCATATTCATTTAACTTATAATTTAGGTCATTCAAACGATGTGGCATGGCAGGTTCAGCTCAGTTAGTTGGTGATCAGGTTTCAATTGGCACTATGTGCGTACACCAATTGCCGTGTACAAATCTGGTGATAGTGGGCTTAAGTTGCAGATAGCTAGAGGTTCACTTTTGGCTTTTGCAAGGCATTGTTTAACATTTATTTCGTAAGCCTGGATCACTAATGTATAATGATAAAGTTATATTCCCTGAAATTCTCCTCATTTCTGGAAGGAAGTCGTTTTGCGAGCAGAACACTAAATACATATAGAATAAGAGACCCCTGAAAACTACATAAATTTAAGTTTCACTTTACTAAGTTGTTATGGTTCATGTTAACCAATATGTTAAGTGTGACATTGTCTGAATTTTTTATATCGGCTTATTTTTCATCCTTTCAATGTGAATACAGAGATTGGGTTAAATAGGAATGCGCATGAAATCTTCGAATCCTAGCATCGTATCATAAAGTATGTTCCATTTTCTAAAATTTTTAATTATGAACAGACATCCATAAAAAATGCTTCAACGGCTCCTTGAAAAACACAAGCATAAAATATAACCAGAGTGGGACTCAGAACTTGACAGGGACACATACATAACAAAAAACACTCGCAATGCAAATAAAGCATATCCTCATTTGCAAAACAAAGTATACTTCTTCATTTCTTTATACAAGAGGATGAGTCTGTTTGTCGCACATGCATATTATATATCAGCGACTGCGTGCCAGTTGATCAGGCGTTATGCAAGTGATGCAGTGCTAATGTGCTCCGCTGAATAATTAAAGTTCCTCAGCTTTGCCTCGTACCTCATGCCCTTACAAAGCTTCCCCCTCTTCCCCCTTCTCCCTCTTGCCTCGGTTGTCAAAGACCGGAAAAGTTTGGCTCCCTCAAATATTGATGATATATCTTGAAGGATATTGGATAACGCATGGGTACGATGAAGGAACGTATTTTTTAATGTGTGATTGCTATCGATACGTTCTTCTAAATTGATTGTGAAGTTTGACAAAGGTATTTTACTTTAAAATAACGTATTTAATGATTTTTTGGAAATTCAGTGAAGGTTGAGGAGCACTTGAACAAACTTTTATAACAGATATTTGTAACAGATGGCCCGTGCTTCCTAATGCCTGCACTCTCTTTATTCATGACGAGTTCTTAGCTATGAAATGAGGTATACTTGTGTGGCTATTCTAATGATCCAGCGAATGAAATTAACAACAAAAACAATTGTAGAGGCACACCATGACAGTAGAGGTACACATCACAGAACAAGTGCGTTGTTTTTAGCGTATAAAAGAGTGATATGTCTACTAATTTTAGTATCCCGTTGTAACTGAATTTTTTTTCTAATGATGAATTAGGGTTATAAAGGCTGAAAATAGACAGGTTTGGTCAAACTTTGCTTGTTTCAACAGTGGCGTTGGCACTATTTTATGATGTCACATGCATCGTTGACGAGAATTCACGTTTCGTTGGATGATGATGGCCTTGTCACCTGAAAACCGCATCGTGATTTGCTCAACCGTATCCCAAGACTCGGCTCGCGTACCTCTCATCCATATGAAGTTTTGACTTTTGCAACTCATCTATCCTGAAAATTTAAACTAATAAAATTATGTTCGAGTTGAAGGGATAGTGACGTTATTTCCTCCACGATTCATTTTCGTTATTCAGCGACTTAATTCAAGACTAAAATGGCGTCTACGATGGTCACAAATATCTTTGATCACTTCCCTCTAGCCGCCGTGGCCACATGTTCTCGTGCAGAGCGACCACCCACCTCAGACCATATGGAGTTTGGGATCTGAAATCAGGAAAGATCTAAAATCAGGATCTCCCATCTATCTCCTGGTGCTTAAAATTTATAATGCGTGGACCCATACATACGTGTGTATGGTATGCAATTTCATTTTGGATATGCTTCATTTTTTTGTTGCTATTAATTACATGAGTTTAAGTCAACTTGTCGTTTCTAACTGTGCAATATTGTTGTGTCTTGTATTTATCTATTAAATACGCAGCACCAAAAGTGGCAGTACTACTTCCAAAACTCAGGCATCTGAAGATTCAAAATAGTCATTCCTGAAGGCTTGTGGGAACTTACGTGATTTAAGCATAAAATTTCACAAATGACGAATAATTTAAATAATTCAATTGCGGGAAACAAGTAACACCTCTGACCACCAAAAGCCCTTTAACTTCTTATCCAACAATAAAGTTCGCATGCCCAGCCTCCAATGCACGCAAATGTGCCTTCGCCCCCCACGCTCCATCCCTTCCAGGTCAGGTGGTCTCAGAGGAACAATTGCCAACTCATGCCGACCGTGTGGCTGGTTGTCGTCGCTTCCTTGTCGTGTCCGATCTTTTGCTGCGGACTCGTGAACTCGTTAGCGTCTTCCGGGCCTTCCTGGTGCGGACGCCTTGTGTGGGTTGCTCGGGCGCATGCGCGTCCCCCATGGCCACCTTTGGGCATTTCTGAGTTTCCTTACCTAGTTTGTCTGAAACAACCTTCGATATTCTGTGGGATCGCAAACTGATGCACAGATTTGGTAAATAAAAAACATCAAATTGACTTTTTTTCAAGTTCACTTCATATCAGGCATTGGAAAAATCTCGTATGGAATACGTTTTGCAGAGACAGATCCATGCTCGTATTTGAAAGCAATATTTTTTTACTACTCATCCCATATGCTGTCTTACTTTCGTAAATGATTTATTCCTAGCACAAGCTTAAAATTGTCAACTATTTCCTACTTCAGGTACAAATTTAAGTACGTCAAAGCCATGTTCCAGGTTGAGTATGAAAAACATTCTAGTTGTATTTATCTTAACTGACTCTTAAGGAGTTTCAATCCTAAGTGTGATTATTCATTAACTCGTAACATACTTGTGCGCATGAAAAGCTCAAATAAGGAAGAAACATACTCGAAGGAATCCTGACACCCTAGTGGGAAAAGAAGAACCTTCATGTACCGTGAGCTGCTGTGTTTACGCGGATCCGAACACGGACAGCACTAGAGCCGATTTGGGTCGCAATTTTGAAATGACGGAAGTTGTTGTTAATCCCTTAAGTGAGAATAAAAACCCTCACCTATTAAATCCAAGCGCATACCAGTTGTTGATTTTGGTCTTATTCTAGGCGAAAATTCATCGACTCATCGTACATCACGCAAAAGAGTATCACGACGATGATTTGAAATATTCTGAATGAAAAAATCTCCCTGTTCGAGAGAACTCATCAAGACTTAGAAAATAGCATACATCTCTAAATATCACACTATTTCATATTGATTTAATTTCATAATTCTTACATATTTATTGGTACAGAAAATGACGCAAGCAATCATTTTGGATAGAGCCCTTCAAATTTGTTTGATTCGATCGTATTTATTACCATGCACAGTTAAAGCATTCTCTCCGAAACAAAAGTACGGGCCTCTTGTCCGGGAACTGTTGACCCTTCTATATCATACTCGCAATTCATAATCGTAGATTTATCATGGAGTTTTTAATATTTCTTGGGAAGCATAACGTCTTCAGGAGACTCCTGGGTTAGCCATCCAGTTAGTGGTGTCCGGTAACTCTTGTTCGAGCATCTCTGCAACTTCTCAGCTCGCTTCTCTCGCGTCCTGCCACATCGCTAAACTGAGCAGACGAACTACGAGAACAGGCTGCAATCAACATTGCTTAGAAATTTAGCACACCACCATCACACCATCACTCTTTATTTTATCTCTTCTCAAATGCACGCTCTTTTATTCTGTACGGACAGTTTCTACTCTTTCGTTTTCTTTTCCTAACATCGCTCCACTCCTCTGTCTACCTCTAGCTCATCTTCCTCGTACCGCTCACGTCAGGACGGCCGTCTCATTCATTTTCTCCATTTCTTCAACCAGATTAATCCCTCGCTTGTTACACACTAGTATGTTTGACGTCACTCCTTCTCATGAAACTGCCTCACTTTTTACCCTGTATTTGAAGCATCTTACCTTCAACACGATTAATATTCTTCTGGTCACTACTGGCGCACAATATGTGTTGATATACTAAGAAATGACTCAAGAATTCTGTCTGTAAAATTCAAAAAATTAGCAAGAGGATCCAGAAATTCAAAACCCCAACAACAAATTAAATTGCATTGTGTATAAATGCATTACTCTCTTTTCGGCCACTAATACAACTATTTTTAGCATTTAAATTGGAACATATCGGTAAGCCTTCAACCGCCATCGCTTGCGGTGGCCTAGCAGAAGCCAACCAGTGAGTTGGCTTCTTCACTTATTATCTGTTTGTGCATGAAGGCGACCTGCCCTGTCCAGATCTGTGCCAAGAATGGCTACTGCCTCTTACTGTGGTTCGTAACCAGCAGCTTCAGCTCTAAAACTTGTTTCTCATTCGGCCTAAAACTCGTTGCGTTATTAAAGCATTGTTCAGAAACCTTGCTCAGTATAATTTATAACGATACTCGTTGTCTTCCTGACGAGGTGGCAAAAGATAAACTGATGGACTTCCTGAACAGAATATAGAATCCGGATTTCTATACACGTAGAGTATTTTGAAGAAGCGTAAGACAACGTTTGTTTCTGGGCAATCTCCATGTTTTGTTCTCATTCGTGAAGATACTTTACCATAAACATGAAAGCGTTGTCAAAAATCTCTATTTTACTAAAGTCAAAGAGTTTTGCTATGCAGCGTTCACAAAAACGCCTTCCTCCAGTTTGAAACTAAAGTTCATGACTACTACTTAACTGTTCCCCAAAGAGTCAAAAATATTCCACGTTTTTAATTTATCCGCGTGAAGTTTCAGAGCGTCCGTAATTCTGTGCCATTCTCAACGAAGACAACTCAGTTCCACGTGAACTATTGGCTAGTAAACAATCTATTTCATGTCCGTGTTCACCTTTTCCCACGAAGATGCACGCAACCTTTTGCCTTGTAAGGCAAACCCGAGCATGGCTTTCAAGGCTAGATCACTTCACGAATTATAAGCTTATTTAAAGTTCATCACGACGCGCGAGTGATCGCTGCTCATCACTTTTATGAAGCATTCCTCACTGTCATCTTGGATATCGCTGCGAGCATCGCTCACAATAATTATACATTTTCAAACAACTCCTTTTGTTGCTTAGTTTTCATTGTATCGTGCACGGTGAGGCCATCTAGTGATGGTGGCTTCGAATGCATCACATGTGCTGATCGAGAGAACGCCTGCTTCTATACTACATAGGAATAATATTAGCTAACACGCACCCGTAAATACATGTATGGAACACTTATTGATCTTAGCCCCCTTTCATAATTTTCTAAAATGGAGGCTACCCGAATTGAAATGGTTCTTTGTTTTCCAGAAAATACTAAACTCGGAGATGAAGGTCATTGCGAAAATAGGGTTCCCAAAGCGCTTGAGCATGACGACTCTGAAATTGATATGCTGTGAGAACTAGCCTTGGATACACCCACACTTACGAAAGAAAAACTTAAGTAAAGTGGACGCAATCGAATCAAAGATAATAATATTTATTAAATAGACAAATACTTCAATTTTAGTTCCAATCGTTTTCTGTGCCACAGGAAATTCGGTAAGAGCTTACACAGGGGAGAAATATTTTAAATATTTGGTAGTGTCATTGTCGTGAAAGGACATCGTTTTTAAATAAACTCCCCGGATAAGAAATTAGTCACATATTGCTTTTCTAGGGCCTCTCATGGAGCATGAGGAGGGTTTGTCATGTTCTGGGGCTATTGCAACTACTCAGAAGATGGTCCTTTAATTGAAGTGTCCGTCAAACTGAACCAGCAAGGCCACATTGAGCTACTAGATAACCAAATTTTGCAATTATCTGAATGAAGAAAGGCCTGTTATTTTGCCTATTTTCTTCCAAGATAAAAACTACCGAGTGCTAAAACTGTCATTATTTGGCATGACAGTTATTTGTATATTTTGCATCAAGATTGGCCAGTTACATCCCCAGACATGAACCCAATAGAAAATTTGTGGGACCACCTAGAATGAAAAGCTAGAAGTCGAGAAGATCGTCCACTTACAGTGGCTGCACTACGAAATCAGTTGATGCAACAGTAGTTTAAAATCGACCTGGTGGTCATTAGGACACGCGGCTCAATGCCGCACAGAATTGCTGCCAATATTAGTGCTGGTGGAGGTCCTACACCATATTAGGGGAAAGTGACTATTTTTTTGTCCAGGGAGCTCATAACAGTTCCCCTATTAGCCAGCTACTGGAAATATAAATAATTCGCAAGCATAAAACACGTATTTCATCGGTTTACTAAATTGTCTCCTGATGAGGGTAGAGCAGGAGCGATCTTAGAGGACAATTTTCAAAACAATCTGAGGTAATATGGTTTTCGAAAATATTTAATAGCCGTATACACGTCTGAAAAATGTATGTTAGTGTGTGAAAAAAAACTCAAACCGCTGATATACTGCGTCCATTATCTTTATTGAAGCTGTTTTCTAGCCCTTGTCAGGACGGCATGTGATGCGGGTCGGCCCCATGGCTGTCCGAGTCAGAATATTCTGGAAGCGAAAACCTGCCTCGAGAACAAAGAGCCCTAGGGCCTTTGGATGTTTCTTCAGACCATCTCGTAGACCCTAAATTTCTTTGAATGGTGGTGTGCTTTAACTAAAACCCAGCTAAATATAGTGGATATATTGAGCTCTATTCCTTGTGTTGTGATTACTGAAGCATACTTCTTAGTTGAGCCTCAGTCGAATGTGTAGTGTTTCTAAATACTCATAACGTGGAAAATAATCAGATGGATAGATTAAATAAGTTTATTTCAGTACTCTGTTGGTACTAACTGTAACACTGTGTTACGCTGCAGGAAATAGCCACCTTTGCTCCAAATTTTTACTTGAAAGTTTTCAAGAAAAAATGCATCGTTGGAACCGCATCAAAATGAGATGATTACAACGAAATTAACACAAGTGAACTTTTTTAAGGTACTGTTGAGGAGCTCAAAATTACTCACAGATTTAAGTTTTGTGATAATATGCGCATGAATTTTCCAGTGGGATAACAACTTCTTCAACGTTGCAGTCTCTTATTTTCAGCAGGTTTAACGTCGCGCATGCATATGTCATCATGCACACTGATCTTACACTCTGCCTAATTTTCGTTCTGAGAACTCGAACCGCCCAGCAAGTAGCACAGATTCCGTCCAGCAAGTAGCTTAAGATTCCCTCCTGTGCCCTGCATTTGACAATGATGAGAAGCAAGCAAGAACCGTCATGGACCGAGAACGTCAGCTGACAAGCCTCGTTAACATCACCAGTCCACAAGGTCCCACTGGCCGCTATCAGGGCAAGTCTCCTAGTCCGCAATTTACTGCCTGAAATGCTGGTTGAGTCTCGCGCTCGAGTACTACGATATTCATTTTATGGAGCGTTTGAGAACTATCGAAGGACTCAAAAATGGTTAAAGCGTTTTAGATGCAGGAGAATTTACTCTAAAAGGTTCTGAAAAACGCTAAATTAATTTAGAGGACATTTATGAACGTCAGATAATTTTTTTAGGACTATGAGATACTTTTTGAACGGTCCGAAAATCCCATGAGGAGCTTGCTAGTGCATTTTGAGAATGAAATATTAGTCAGATGAGCTTAATTGCTGATATTAGGGCAGCTGTAATATTTCATTAAAACCAATGAATTCAAGATTTAAACTGATCAGCCCTCGTTACTCACAGCTCGAACCATTTTGCATTCTTAGACCATAAATAGTCGGATGATCGTCCCAGGAAGACGAGGCTTTTCTACGTGTTACATTAATTTAAAAATAACTGGCCATAATTGAACGGTGAAACTAGCCCGATGAAATAAAGTCAACAGAAGTTTCCAAAAGGCTTAACTAGTTTCTCAAAATTTTTATTTGAATCGTCGTGCAAGCTCAGTGTTCCTAACAAAGCAATTCTCTCAAGTGCTGCGAGGGTGTCGAGCAATGAGGCGGCGTTTCCCGATAATTAATAACAACGCAAGGGAAAATTACCAAAAGCCTCAGTTTTTACTTGAGGCGCTTCGCAGAGATCGATGCGTGTAGAGATGGACTATTTGTCTCCCTTGGAAAATCAGATCGCTATTATGCTCTCACTTTCGCTTCATCTGTCTGCACAAAATCATTAATAACGAAACCCATTTGATTAGCTCTCAAAAGAGGACCTTGGTGTCTGCTCTGGAGTCGAAGTCGTGACCGCGATCTCAACAAGGAACACTGCTACCTCCCTAAGGAGCTATAAACGAACTCATATTTATGCAGCGCTCCGTTAGCGTTAATTAAACCAATTGCAACAAAATTTCCATGAAATTTGAGTAAAATCAATTTCTCAGAGAAAACTGACTGAAAATCAAGTCTAGGACTAGAACTGTCATAGCTTTATATTCGAGCATGATAAGGACTTAGTTACGCATTTTCATGAAAAGCAGCTCTGCCACCAGTCATCATGGTTTTGTGTCATGGCTTACGTATAGGTCTGATTTTCATGTAATTACTGCATGAGCCTCGTATGATCTTGTCACTCATTTGAAATGTTGTGTAGCATTTTCTGTTGCATCGCTTCTCACAAAAATCTATCAGTAAATGCAAAATTTCTTCTCAAGTCCTTGCTTTTCAGTTTTTCATGTTTATTTTTGTGTAAGCATTTGGGGGCTGGCTGGCACAGGTTTTTCGATTTATCAATACAATATTTTTGTTGTTTCAACTTTAATAACGTATTATAAACAGACAACGTTCTCTACTTTTGCTTTGTTTTCGCTGAAGCCCTTGGAACTATTTTTATTTCTAACTTAAAATTCAATTTTCTTCTCTGCTTGTCTGACTGTGCAACGTTCAGATTTTGAGGAGGTAGTCCTGTCAAAAATGACTCCCACTCAGCTTGTAACGGTTAGCAGTTCGAAACATTATTCCTGAGTCGGCTCAGAAATTTGTCAGATATATCTGACCAAATACTGGACAGGGCCCTGAGGAATCGGCCTTGAGTGATCAAAATGCAGATTTTTAACTAAAAACATCAACGTTAATTTGAAGTCGTAACAGGTCATCACATACTGAGAAGGGTTTTGAAACTCAGTTTATCAACAAATTTTATAGACTCTCGCAATTCACAAAAAATATCCATACTCTCATACTTTACAAAATTATAAACCTTTCAATTCTATTAACGAAGCCTCATTTTATATTATCCTAGTATGTTTATATCATCTGTATAAAATACGCTAGTGTTGTACTCTACAGTTTTAAAGTAGCTATATTGTTAGGAGGAAATTAAGCACATTCAGGTTCCTGGCTACTGAGTGAGTTCTCATGAAAATGTTAACTCAAATATGCATGGAAAATTATTTTTCCAAAATAAAACAAATTTTTCAAATGCACATAGCTGGATGAATCTCAGACCTTAAACAAAATACCAAATATTTCACTCTCACAACCTAAAATAATTGTAAGAGTTCTTTTACCTTCACTCAAAATCACATCAACAGAGGGCTTTCTCATTTACCGCTCTCATCACAATATTGAGTTGAAAGTCTAACAGCTCGACTGCAGAAATTTGCTCATTTCAAATTGAGATCATCTTGGTAGTTCAACTGCACAATTATTGTTCATAGATCTGCCATCAGACAAGCGCTGATCCTGAGATGGCGAGCAAACCTCTGACACCACCACGCTGCACTCCACCACCGGCTTGTGCAAACCTGGAGACGTCCTGGGGTGTTCATCAGTTTCGTAAGTTGGCTTACTTTTTGCTGGGTCTAGCAAAATTCTTGAACACTGGCTGTCATCTAATACATTTGAATCTTCGGTTACCATTATCGGTGAAAGTACGCTCGTAATCGGCAGGTTGGTATCTGGAGTCTGAGCAGCGAGATCAGAAAATTTGGCAGATGTATTCGAGTGTGCGAAAAAGAAATTATCTTCATCTGTCAAACCGTAGACTTTTTCGTATTGACTAAGCAGGTGGGCAAAAGCTGTTGATTGACATGCCTTTGCCTGGATTTGGACCAATAAGGGAAGATGAGACACGTCTGATGATAGAGAGACCGAAGATGCTGCTGGAGCGTTGGGCACGTCAACAGATATGTTACCGCTGGGACGAGTGGGTTGCTCACTGTTTGTCGAGGCTTGTGTAGAAGCAGAAGGCATATTATTCTCCAACGAAATGTTTTGCGTGAGCCCGTCTTTTGATGAGACTGATATATTATGGGCCAACTCAGAAATGGAGTTATGATTAAAATCACTAACTTTTTCTACGAGACAATCAGTATGGCCATTTTTTTGAGTATTTGAGACTCCTGAAGTGTCCTCGGTGTTTTTCTGGTAGTCGGTTTTTAAGGTAGGAGCAGAATAGCACTTCCGTTCGCTGAAATAAACATGAGATTTGGTTGACGGGATATCGCCCATTTTCGCTGCATTCTCAGCTTTCACAATGCTTTGTGATTCTTTTCGTACCGAGAGATCTATTGGTTCTTCTTGATGTGTCTCTGAGACTCTCGGCAGCCGTTGTGTGGAAGAAACTTTCGTTGTCTCCGCCTGAGAGTCACTTCGCTTGCTGAGAGAGAAAGGTAATTCATACTCACATTCTCGTTTCTTTGCTCGTGTTTCTAGAGTAGTATTTAAATTTACTGGATCAAAATATTTTTGATACGCTTCCATGGCTCTGAATAACTCTTCTTTTTGTTTTGAATCAGTACTCTGTCCAAAAACTCTGTGAAATATTTCCAGAGGTGAACTTAGTGGATATATTGATGAATCATGAGCTAAAATAGAGGGCGAGTTACTCGGAGTAGGGATTTTCAACTTTGACCTTTCCGAAGGTGAATAAGGCGGTATGTACCGTTCTAGTGATTCTGGGAGCGGTGAGATGGATGGACCTGAGTTTTGGTAAGAAGCAGCTTGGGCCAAAAAGTGCAGTGATAGAGAAGCGTTGGGAAAATGGGAATCTGAATCAGAAAACTGTGACCAACTTCCTTTGGAGATCGCATCGAAAAAATTCGACTGATTACTACCTAGAAACTCGGTCGATCTATGATCATCATTCATCGATAACGGTCCAGGATCTTGATTCCTATTCACTATCTTCCTTGTGATGGTAACTGATTCCTCCATTGTAGAATTATCACCAGAGTCTGTCACACTATTGCTTCTACCACTCATTAGTTTTTTCGATTGCAAAAATCCTGTTTCTTGCTTGATTTCTTTCTTGGTGATAGTCAACACTGGTTCTTCACACTGGCCCTGTGAAGTTTCTTTCCTTAAGTTTAAGACTGGCATGTTGGAGTGGCTGGCCTTCACTACTGATGAAGAATTGGAGGAAGATGAAGGAGGTTGATCTTGTAGCAAGCAATGAATCTTGAACCAATTTGAACGACGACCGTATCTGAAATTGGAAAATTAGAGATAAATAAACATTTACAACTTGTTAAACTAAGTTGAAAATTTCGAAATTTCTTCACAAATATTGAGATTATGAAACTCGACTTTAAAAATTAGATTCCAAAATTTTTAAATAGAGGTTACAAATTATTCCCGATATAATTTCCATAGAAGAGATATACAGAGTGTTCAGCTAGAATTAAATGTGATCGAAGAGTGGGCTCCAAAGTGAGTATATGCAACGGACGCAATAAAATTTGAGTGCCAGAAGAAACAATTATCCGTAAATTTTTAGTATTCAATATCCCATACTTGAAATTTAACAAACATTATTTCGCTTCCCCACGAGGAGAAGTCAAGGGCCGTAGGAAACTACTCCCTTTGACTCTAAAATGATGACTCAATCCCAAGTATTTTTTGGCCTAAATTCGGCTGCCCCATCATGGTTCTATGATAGTCTATCATTTTTTTTCGTCTTGCGAAAACGCATGCATTTTTACTCGTTCTTTCTGGGCCCGTCACTGCTTAGGTGCTAGCTTGGTATTCTCCAGTCCGTAATTTTAAGTGCAGTGTTTATTCAGCTCACCGGGAACCACTTTTGGACATGCCAGCTTTGATGCACTGCCGCAGCCGACAGCTTTTGCAAGTTGTCCTATTCTTCTTGGTGATGACGCAGCGGCCGCCGCTCTTGCAGTCAGAGAGCGACGTCACACTGTTGTACGACCGCCCGAAGAACGACTGCCGGTAAATGATGACAGCACATTTAGAGTAAACATTAAAACATTGTGGAACGTAAGTCGAGTCACCAAAGTACTTCATACTAAAATACTTATGACTCATCACGCTAGAAAAATCAAAAGGAAGACCAGGAGGTGATGCATACCGCACAACTAATCTCGCGGCAGATGTATTCGAGTGCGCGAAAAAAACCTGTCTTCATTTGTCAAACCGTAAACTTTTTCGTATTGACTAACCAGGAGGGCAAAAGCTGTTGCTTTACACGTCTTTGCCTGGATTTTGACCTATAAGGGAAGATGAAACACGTCTGGTGATGTGTTTACTACTATATACTACTTGTTACTCGTTAGCCTATTTTCAAACTCCCTGAAAATCACAAGCAGAAACTGGTTACCAACATAACTAAATGTACTCATTTTTCTGCATATCTGAGGAGCTTAACCCCATCTTGAATCTTGGATTTTAGTATCTTAATATCAAAGTACAGCACTAAGAAACGTGAGATTTTTCACTTCCATTTCGCATTTCTATCTCCGCTCGTCTAAAAGATACAATTCAGTATTCGTGCAACCCTCATATACATAATAAAGGAGGAAGACACATGTGTGGTATGCACACCTACGTAGTCTTGAAGCTGCTTCCAGCATCAGCTAACGACTTGATATGCTGCTCTGTTACTGTGACACAGCCATTTGTAAATTTAGTTAACTACTTCGAATATTGATTTTTAGCTCATTGGTGTGTATTATAAGCTTCTTTTTATTCATTTAAAATCTCACGATAAAAATGATTGTTTATAATCCTTGTGATATATATATTTGCGTTTTACTCATTAATTAATATAAAAGATATACCACTGACACAACAGACGACATCCAGTTAGTTTCAGATCCTGTTTTTAATCGCAAGGGAATAAATGTTCATATTTGTAGCTCATTTGTTGAGTATCAAGCTAAACAAGTCATCGATTAAGAGACTATAGAGCCGAAAAATTAGCTGCGTGCCACAGGTTAATGTCTAAACACATTCATGTAACCAGACAAAACTACTGTTCACAGGGTGGAGTGAAACTCATGATCAAAAATTCCTCTTACACAAAATAAACATTTCTATACGAAGAGAAACTGGTGTTGTTAATACTGAAGTTTAGCCTTCAAATTCCTCTCGGAATAAGTCAGATTTCAGTTTCGAAACGCTCTCAGGCGTCAAGCCTCCATTATGTCAGGAAAGTCCTGACTTGTCCAATTTTTCATACGGAACACAAACACGCAGTGCCGCGCTGGCCCCGTTAATTTCGAAGTGGAAGGATGAGGAGCGGGAGGATAAATAGTGCTCCGAAAGTCAGTTTGCTCGCCTGTCTCAGCTGAGGCTCTCCTATCTTGCAGTCACACTCGTAATCCCTGCTGTTTACTCTACTTTCCTGGCAGGTAAAGATCGAACTTGCCGTTTATGACACATAGGGATAACGTCCTCAAACACATGTTGCACTGATTTCAAAACTAGTGGTTAATAGACGTAAGTTATTCTTGTATCTGACATTATTTTCAATGATGCATACAAATGAACTAAGCTAAAAAACGTGCAAAAAATTCGGTAGCATATCTTGAATCAAGTCCACTGAAAACTACGACGCGGGATTACTCGCACTTTTCTTAAATATAAATAACACATCATTTTCTAAACTCGCACACTATGATTTTCAACAATCGTAAATGGTTGATAATAATTTCAAATAATAATACTTATTGAAATCCTATTACAGGATTATAAAATATATCCTGAAACGAGTCGGTAAGTGGGGCTTCACCACACTGGGAAATGTTAAAGCTTTACCTAAAGTGTTTACCTATCTGCGAAAACTAGTATTCGTAAGTGCAGTGTTCCAGTGAGACTGTGATTCGTGTAATAGACTCGATTAATCTCCTGAGGTCCATTTTTTTAATGAGTGACGTGTCTTTGATGGAATCAAGAAAATCAACAAAATCAAGCAGACGCTGTGAAATTTTCCGTAGTGATGTGTAGCAATACAGCTCTGCGTCGTTTTCATCAAATTTTCGGAGGTAAGAACCAGTTTCGTTTTCCTTTACAGTTTAACATAACATCCAATTTTACCAGTGATTACTTTGAAGAACCATAACACACAACTTTGGAAAATACTAAGATAAAGTTCTTTGTTTGTCTGAACATTTCACCGATTGTAGTTACCAGTTTTCTCACTGAAACCTTACCTTACATCCCTCGCAAGTGAAGGCTCCGAAGTGAAAGCCTGCCGCAGCCTCGCCACACACTCTGCACCACTGCTGCATGCTGGTGATAATTGTCGTAGGCACAATGATCTCGCGATGACGTTCAAAATATTACTCGTGAAAGTGTTGCTTTGACGAAGATTTTTCGAGAAGCTTCGAGATGTTTGTTAGATCGCAACAATTTTTTCAGAGAAGTTTGAAAATATCCTACACTGAATTTGGAAATACCCCTTAGAAGAGTGAAAAGGAATTTATGAATGGTATCCTTTACTGCTGGTATCCTTCAGTTTCAAAATACACTTCTTGTCAAAGTTAAAATTGCTCTGTAAGTGTAGTTTTTGAGACACACAATTTGTGTTTGAGCTATGAAACTACTCTGTTTATCACCAGTAGCTTTGTCACAGTAAAGATTAAGACAAAGTAATTTTTGAGTGCTGCAATAGAATTCCAGAAAACTTGGGATAAATATTATCTGGAAGTGCAGACCACCGTATGAGAAGGTGCGACGATTTGCAGGAAAAATCCCGATGATTGACGCTCGAGCAACAGTATTTTATTATGCTGTTGAGACTGCGTAAAGAAAGACCTTAAAATGCTTTGGATTGGAGAATTGTGATGAAATTATTCTCAGTGAAGAATTCAGTAGGAATACAACTTTTGAGTAGAGTGCTCTAACAAGCTTAGCAATAATTTCAATAACGCCGAGCCACAGTTTCGGTGTGCTTCTCCCCACAGTGGTGCTGTGGTCAGCGGAGTAAATTCTTTCTCACATGTGTGACGCAATCTCGGCCAATATTAAGCGCGATGCACGTCATCGTCTCTATGCACGTACGACGACGCAGGATCTTGCTGAACTTTATCAAGACTTGAGTTGTGACGCCAGAGTAAAACTAATGGTCTCGCTATTACTCCGTCCTGTGGGCGAAGACTAACTCGAGATCTTTGCGATGGTCACTAATTTGTTCCCCGTGAATGAGAAAGGGGTTCCTCAAAATATAAGGGTTACGTTCTTTGCCATATTTTACACAGGAGATCGTCAGGATAGGTTGGACAAAGTGTGAGGACGCAGATCGTTCAGAAAAGTGATTTTACTAATGGGAGCCATTATGACTTGAGACGAACGGTTGTAGGCGGCCGGTATGCAACGATGGGGAGATCTACACTATTTGTTTTGTAGTTCTCTTCCAGTTCTCACATGAATCAGCCAGGGCATGGTGAAGAAATTAATGTGAACTAGACGCTGAAGAGCAACTCTCAATTGTCTCTGATCATATGTGGTCTAATTCAATAATCTCCTCTTCTCACGATGTGTGAAAGTAGTAGTGTATCTGAAAGATCTCAAATCACCGCTTTTCTGCTTCTTCTTGAGATTAGAATTCCTTCACGGTTCAGGAAGTGTATCTGAAAAAGAAAAAAAAAACATTGTGAATTTATGGTAAAAACGCTTTCGGGCTTCTTTTCAGCATCTTTAGTTCTGTAGTTACCTCTCTGATATATATTTGACAGACACCATATTGCAATAACTTTGTTTATGCAAACACATCTAGTGCGTTAGACCAATCTGTACCATAAAATTGAAAACCTCTGCTTTGGAACTCTTCAGTAATGAATTGGCAGCAAAACCAAACTGAACTCTCTCCCGATGTAAAAGGATAATCGTTCCTCTTTAAAACTTTCCCAGGCATCTAAATGTCAAATATTTCTTCATGCGATCTTTGAGGGCCGCAGACCTGCAACTCTCCCTTCGCTGTTTTTACGGGCCACATGAAGTCAACACTGGCACCTTTTTCTTGTCCATCTGCATAGTTCTGTTCATAAATCCATTGAAGTAATTTTCTTCGTGGGTCTTAAAGATTTATTGAAGCAGGGCCTCACATGGAAGGAAGCTTTATGGCACCGATACTGTCGGGGATCATGGCTGGACTTGGATGCGCCACCGATACACAGAGATACCGTGAGAGATACACGCTGCTATTCCTGTATTACTGAGCATTAAAAACAATGAGGTCCTGAGCACGCGTAGGTCGCTCGAGGCTAGAAGTGTGATGGCGACCTTCTGAAATTGGGGAAATGGAGCAGGATTTTAATCTCGTTTGAGTAGCCGCTTGGTTTGAATTCAACATCACCTGTGGTGCATTTTTAAGCCCTGAGGGCTCAGCACGTGCATTCTCTTCGTAATGAGACCTGCCCGCGATCGTTTAACTTATTTACTCTTTGGGAATTAAAATTTTAAAATCAAACGCCTGTTTGATTTACTAGTGGATCGAAACTTTAGCACTCGATTAAGATACCTTGCAATGATTAAGTAGTAAAGTAATTTTTTTACAACTTGGTTTAACTTAAATTAATAATGGAATTCAATGTTTGTTCAGAGAGGATCAAACGTGGGTGTCCCGAAGAATTTTGCTAATATGTGTAGTTAACCTGAAGGTGAAGATTGACTGAAAAATATTTTAAACTTGGAGAAAAACTGAGACCTACATTGACTTCCGTGAAGTACTAATCAATTCTGTACGAGTGTAATTCATATACATATGTGCCGAAAACAGGTACCTTTGCCATGGCTTGATTGAATGGCTCGACTTTGTTTTCCGCGATTTCCATTGAAATGGAAAGTACATCGCTGAAATTCAACAAAAATCAAACCAATTCGTTCAGAGATACACGTTACTCAAGAAGCCATGTTTTGTGCTCATCAACTATTGATGAAGACACCACTAAGAATGTGAGTACGAAAATAAGTAACAGGATTTCTGGGATTCTGACACGGCGACATGAACTACGAAGGAGCGGAGGAAATCTTGTCCCAGGCCGCCGCCCTCTCCCTTGTGCTCTCTCTGTCTTGCTATCCACGAGACCGCACTCAAGTCCTTCACAACTCCCTGGATCTAAGCCCCGGGTTTCAGTTAGCTTCTGCAATTAAAGACTTCACTTGCACGCCCAGGAAGAATTACTCTTTTCACGATCTAATCGTGAGTCGAACAGTTCCATAACGTTAAAGTGAAACTTGAGGTCGGAAGCCTATTTTTGTAGCAAGAAGTTTTGCATGTCTTAGCTGAAGACCAAATATAATACAGTTTCGCCTTTAACAGAATCCCAAAACTACGAAATAATAGAACGCGCTCTTGAAAGGAAAGCATATCGCTAAAATGGTTCAAATTTTCAAGCCAGTCCTCTTCCGCATCAATTTTTTTACTCCTGTCACTTATGCGAGTCTGCGTTATGTCATCAGGTGAGTGCGTACGAAGAATGGAATTAAAATTTTGAACTAATAATGAACTTGGAGAGTTCCTAGCTTATTTTTCCGTAAAAATAGTATGAGTTTGTCCCTGTTTTGATCTTTACTGCTCACAACATTTTTTAGCCATCTTAATTTCCTGAAAAAAATGTATACTGTGAAATGAATAAAACGGAAAGCAATCCGTAGTAACGTGCGATTAGACTGTAATTTGTACTGAAGTAAGCGTACGGGAGAAATCTGTAAAAAAATTGCAGCACTTAATTTATATAAAATTATCTTCGCACCTTAAAAAGTTTTTTTGCGAGTTTAGTAGTGCGATAGAGGAAAGTTCCGTTGTGGGAGATTAGAATGAAACATATGTTAGTACTAGATCAGAAAAATCTAAATATTTATGCTTCTCTTCAGTTTAGACAAAAGTTAGTTGTACTATACTGTACAGGGTGTTTAAAAAAAGGCAGCCGCACTTGTTGTATTTAGTTGTACTTGCATTGATAAAAGTTGTATTGAAGAGTATGATTGTATTTATGGCATCTAGAATACGGGTGCTTACAATATGATAAGTTCAGTTGCATTTTTTTAAACACCCTCTACAGCATACACATAAATCTTATCTCGCACAATTTCGCACGATTTTACTCTTTGCATGTTTGGCTAAAATTCGTCTTGAAAAACTAACAAGCTTATTTCCGAAATCCGTGCAAGAATGTATTAAATTTTCGGGGTCAATGCTGCAAAAGTCACTGCCTTGCATTCAGCCTGGAGCTCACCAGGGGGTGTACCCGGGTAACCCACTTGAGTCAAGGCCACTTCACTCGAGTGTTCTGCAACGCCTGCGTCTCTTTGGTGCATCGTATCCTACCTACCTCATTATGGAGCCTTGTTGCGAACCAGCACGGCTTTTGTTTCACGAGACACTTGTTTAGCTCTTGCCGAGGTCGCGCCATTCAGAGTCACTTTCTTTCTTTTACAGATCGCCTTGTCATGTGCGTACGTATAGCGCGCTCTGCATCTTCTTCTTATTCTCCCGCGCCGCCACTTCACAATAACACAGGATATTTGAGGCAATCGCACATTGTTGTCTTATCGCACGAGGACCTATTAGATTCATGCAACGTCATTGTTGTTGCGAAAAGAATACGCTGTTAATGCGCTCTTGAGTCTGACGCAGTGCCGTTGCATCGATTTAGCAGTCACTGATACCAATTTAAAGTATTTCAAAATCAAATGAAATTTTTTATGAAGTGAGACTGGAAACGAGCTATGCTTTCTAAGATGCATGGAACTGTTTTTATCAACAGCAAATTCACCATAACGAGATCGTTGCTTCAGTCATTCGGAAAGTCTTTTCTATGTGAACATACTATGCGTTGGCATGCAATAAAGTTTCTGCACACAGCGTCGGTAAAGTAACTGTCCCGGCATCTTTTCTATTCAAGAGAACGCGTGGTCGTAAAAAAGTCGTCCGTTCCGGGAATAAAAGCTAAAACCTTTCGAGAGCCACGGAATTTTGGTTGACTTCGCTGAGGTCCGTAACTTTTGGAACAGCTTATCTGTTAGCTCGATATTTTAAAAGGAAATGAAGTAAGGTCATTGTACGAGCTCAGTAAATGAAAAATTATTAAAAGTAAATCCAATAACTGGATCGAAGTGGTCTACATGAGGTAGCTTCTCACTTTTTCATGCATAATACTGAACATGTCCCTTCGCCGTCTCCAGCTTTCACCTTCTCCTTGGATTACTATTGCCACCGGTGTCGTGGCGAACTTACTGAATATACGAGTACATTCGTAATACCACCCACACGAGAAACAATGTAAGACAAACACTGAGCTAAATAATAAAGTCCTCCCCCTTTGCAATAACGTCTCCGTATTTCAGGAAGGCCGTCAGCTGATCTACAAACAAAGTGCGAGTATGTCTCGGAGTCAGGAAGCAAGAAGGTAATCTTCCCGTCGCGCACCCACTCCACGGCGCTCTCGGCTCCTCGAGATCGCAAACACAGTGGCGTGTTTTTCGCTCTTTACCATTGGCTTTTGCATGACTCACGGATGCAGAGAGGGTCTTAGCGCTGCTGCAAATAAAGCCGACGTGAGCTAAGATGCTTGATTTGTTTTTTTCAATATTATCGCGAAATTGAGGTAAAGTTCCCAAGCTCATAGTACCTATGATCTTCACATTATAGCTTTTGGATTCTCTATTGGGATTTCACTACTAATTTAATCTCAAAACAACTCCCAAAGATCAATAGATGTGTAAAAAATTGCTCAACAATTACTTCCAGAAATGATTCTAAATTCTTAAATTCGGTGAAAGTAAGTTTTTCCTCAAATTTGCCTGTGTTGGCCGTCCACTGAGCACAAGGATCACAAACAATTAGGTTTGGAAATTCTGATGGCACCTTGCAGTACAGTAAATATAGCCCACACATTTCAGCTGCAACAGGGGTGCACAGTGCAAGGAGAGGAACTTTCGTGAAAAGTTCTCAGAATGTCTGCCAACATTTTAGCTCAAGGAATAGGAAAATTTTAGTATTAGAGATTTGTGATGCTCCGAAAGTACGTATGCTCTGCAAAGGTTTTAATTTTATTTTAGATTGTCTCTTTGTACAAGTACGAGTAAAATCAGTAAAAGTACAATTAATTCATTTGAAGAATTAATGATTGCATTTCAGTTTCATGTAGCAGTGCTCTTGTGAACTCACAACACGGAAATTAATTTGTGCTTAAGCTCTGCTCGCTCGTGCAGTATGGCCGGATTTATCAGTCTGATCTAAATATTTTCTGCTCTTCATTTCTTCGTTGCTCACCAGCTGTAGAAATCTTTATCCATCCACTGCGGAATTATCGCTAACGATTTCAAATGATGTGCATTAAACGAGATCGAGTGAGCGCACATCCTTGAGCGACTGAGCGATGTCATGCCATGACGCCCTAAATTTTCCAGCGGAAATCGAAATGTTAGAGAAGTTTTTCATAGGTTGGTGTTTTTCTCTATGGGCTTCCCTGGGAAGTGTTGTAGCTGTATTTTAGCTCGAATTCATTTAGCAACAAGCGACCGTGCGCTGTTGTGGTGCTTTTTAACTCGAATATTTTTTATCCTGGGTGGAGTTTTTGCATGAACTGCGAAACCCCGGGGGTCGCTCTGCACATTTCAATCAATTCAAGGGGGAACCCAATGATGATTTGAGGCGTAAACACCTGTGATAATGGCAAGCCAATTGCGGTTTTAGGCCTGAATGAGAAAATTCGTGCGATGGTGATCATGAAGATGGATGGAATCGCAACCGCCATTAGGGCAGACCGACACCGTAGATCTTCCTGCATGCTGGGCAAAGTTCATCAAACGCAGTTTCCATTGAAGAAACTTCGACTTTCTCACTCCGAAAAGCGCTGGCTACGATTCAGCTCGGCATTTTCGCCGCGAATTTGCATTTTAACGAGCGCTCAGCGGAAACTGGAGGGGAGGAAGTTTGGCCCTATTGCTTGCAGTCATTGATTTCTGGCATGTCTATAGGTCATCGCTCAGTAAAATATCTAGCATGTTTACAAGTCATCACGCTGTTGATTGCCCTCATTCACGCGCTTGTAGAAGTTCTGTGCGGTTCCTTACCGTGCTAACTTTTCAAGACTGTTCGTCGAAACACTGGCTATATGAATTTTCTGTTCTGAATTTCAGCTAGTATAACGCTTTCCATATGAAATGTCCCCACCGATAACATAACTAGCATCGTTTCCTCCAGTGTAAAAAAAAACGTGTCTCAATTTACTATATGTAACTATTTCCTATATAAAAATATTTGGAAAAATCTTGCTGAAATAAAACGCAAGATTCAACGATTTCCTTACAGGAATATAATAGTATTTGTCCTTTCTTGTAGCAGCCAAGTTAAAATATCTGAAACTTGGGGCTGACCTTTTCTCGTAAAAATTTAATTTTATCTTTTTTATTACTGTGAGAGTGATAAAAGTCCCTATTCCGTTATCCATGCATTACGCATAAGCGCAAGAACAGACCTGTGCTGGAGCCATTATAGGCAACAATGCAGCAGAAAATGTGAAGGCTTTTTTCCGAAATTCCATTAGAGATGATCGCTCGTTTGACCTCCGTAGCTGGAACCCTTGAAGCCCTTCTTCCGGCAGCGAATTTTGTACCATGCAATGACTTCATCGAAGTCTTCCTCAGCGGTGGCCATTAGGAAGATAATGCGTCGCTGCAGTGGCCGTGCTTGACACGGTCTGATGACTCTCCCACGATTCAATCACGGATCCCCTCTAGTTCTCAAGCTCATCCAATTGAAAACAAAACGTAAATCAGTATTACGAAATGATATAGGAGCGAGTAATTAATCACCGGCGTCCAGTTATCGTGAAATGCATCAAGGTGTTGACTGAGTTGGTCCGAAGATCGAGCATCTTAGGATAAGGGGCAGTTTCCTTGAACCTTGGCAGTCGTACAGCCGTTGGATCGTACATCTCGATACGGGATAGTTTGCAGCGTGCAAGTGCAGGCAGCTTGAGCTTGGTGCCAATCACAGGAGAAATAAAAGCAGGTCGACACACACTCATTTGCATACGGCCGTGTCTCGCTATCACGGGGGATGGTCAAAAAAATAAAGAACTTCAATGGAGGGGCTCTCAACCCTGCTTAGAAGTTGACCACAGGTCGACATTGATGCAAGAAAGAAACCTGCAAGGACCACTATTATGCGCCGATCGAGTTGTACACCGGTGTTGTGAGAGTATCCGAGCTAAATATTTGTCAACCTTTGTCGTCTCTCTCGCAAGGGCTTCGACTCTTGGGATCTTAGCTTTGGTCTATGCTTTTAGTAAGTCCTTGAGGGGAATAAAGTATAATGGTCTACGAATATGTACACTCACAATTTATTTTTAAATCGACGATTTCTCATCCTTTGATAAATAATATTTAATTAGAATTAACATTAACCACGAGTTATGCATACATACCGAAGCTTTATTTCATTACGAAAAATGCAAAATTTTCGCCTACCTTAACTTCAGTGTATAAACCTATGAAAGGAAGTTTTCATGAAAAGGAATGAAGTTTTCGTAAAAGATTAATTAGACTAATCTATAAATTTAGATAGTAAACGTGCGATAACGAACAAAACGAAACAAGTAAGGAGAAATCTACCGCTATCCATTATTGATTCACCCTGGAACGGCCTGGAACGGGACATCAGCAACGCACACATCAGCATTCGGACATTATGGAATCACTGAGCTTTGTAACCTGATCCCGGACCCTTGTTGAGCGCGCACTCACCGCTTCACAGCACATCAGGGAGAAAGGTAACGATACTACAAATGTTTTCACAGGCGAATCATAACATGCTCTTATGTGCACTACCTACTGTTTGATAGCTCGCTGTGTTTCTCTTTGCATGCTTAACGAGGCTGCCGACTGACAAGTCACAAAAGAAAAACTTCTACCACTCGAACGGAATACAGTTTAAGCACTGTGCACTCCAACAGTTACCCAAGGTACGCCTGAGTACGCGCTCCTTTAAAGGGCACCCGCCAGACTTAGAGCACGGCCTAGAGAAGTGGCAGGCTGCCATGTACGCTGCATGAGAGCATCTTCTTTAATTCTTCAAGCCGAGAAACTCTTTGAATATGCAATGAGAAATACTTGAAGCCAACCAAAGAGAGAGGGATGAAAATATGAAATTCTGAATTAATTAGTTCGTTAAAAATCTTTTCACTCAGTTTTCGATGTAGTATGAGTTTGAAGAACATTTCTGACAAGGCACACGACAAAATACGGCAAGGCCAAGCAGTGTGAGTGGCGACACACGGTAGCCAGGGTAGTCACTAGTTAGCGTGCATGGGGATATCTTCTTGAATTCTTCCGGACAAGAAGCATCTTAAGTATGCATCCATGAATGCTGAAAGGCAATATTAATTTAAACTCGTGCTTATAATGAACTAAACAAAATGTGCGCCCTTTAGCGTACGTATTGCAGTACTGGAGCGTACCCGTTTAGAGGACTCCTTGGCGGCCTAGAACGGAGACAGGCAGCAACAGTGGGCCATGTGCATGGGAGCATCTTCTCGAATTCTTCCGGCTAAGAGCTTCAGCCTTGAGTGCGCAGAACTCGTTACGCGCGTCACGGTGGAGAGACGAGGAGGCCTCGAGCGACAAGAAGCTCCAGTAATGCTCGTCTCCACAGCTCGTTATGCTACCTGTTCCGCCACCAGGACAAGCTTGTCATGAACACTGCATCTCTAGCTGTGTTCCTCCTGGACTTAAGAGTTATTATTATTTTGTTCACACACATATACCTCATCCCCGTCAGGTATCATTGAATTTAGTGCACCTCCAAACTTCTGAGAGAGCTCCAACAGGTACGTCTGACCACCGCACATCAAGCAACGAATTTCTTACGGAAGCGACAGGCTTGAGCTCGGTGTAGCTTAAACACAAGCAAAAGAAATTAACGAACTGGAATGGGCAATAGAATGTTGGACAAAAGCGCAGGAATTCCTCCTGAGATAATAATATGTATGCATTCCTACATGCGTACATGCGTATTCATGCTCATTAAGGACATACTGACCCAGAAAAATATACCAACCAACTTAAACAATCCATGAAGAATTTTGATGATCAGAGCAGCATGAAAGCTAATTAAAGTTTCGGAAAACATTTAATAATAATTAAGACGAAATAGTCTGAGAAATACTAGTGCATGTTTAGTTATTTCCATTCTGTAACCTTTGACATTGAGCTTTTTGACTCAATTTTCCCAAAAATAAGGCTAACAAAATTCCCCGATGAGTCTCATCATTCATTCAGACCCATGTCAAGAAATGTGCTTTACAAGCTTCATTGAGTGAGCTATTTGAAGGTTTTCAGTAGTTTGAATAGAAAAATGACGCTAGCAAGTCCTGTATCGTTACCAATGTGTTTGAAAATTCAGAAAATTTCTTCACGAGAATTATCTGCTTATTTACAATGATGCTATCTGAACTTAAGCAGTCTGATGTGTGAATGAAAAATACTACGTTTCTTCTGATGTTGACGATAGGTTGCTCTAATGCTCCCTAAATGACCTCTTCCTAAAAATCCAAGTGTCGAATAGATTTTTCAATGTTTGTTTGTAGGGCTTGATAAAGACTTAGTTGTATACTCCTGCACATATAAAATCTTATATAAATATTCTCCTTAATGATCACTTGAAATCTAGATTCCCGAGTTGAAGGACTCTTCGATCTTTAACGACTGCGACCTCTCAAATAAGGAAGTGGACTCTATCGTGCAGGATCCAATTCGAATAGCCAAGATCTAAGAGGCTTTTCAAGCCTCGTGACTGGTGGCAACACTTTAATTGGACGCATTCAGAAGTGGTATCAGTAACTCAAGACGACACGAAATTTGCGTTCGGTAAGCATTCATTCGAACATTGCAATATTTGCTGCTGAACAATCATTAAGATAAATTTCGGATTGTGCTGCTGCCTTCTGATCAAGGCACACTACTTTTCAAAAGAACTAAATTATGCTTGTGATAAGCAAATAAAGGGAATCCGAGCTCTATTATAACGATTTAAAGGCCGCAGTGTTGGAGCGGCGATAGACAGCCTAGGATACGCTTGATCGAGTAAAGCAATTGACCTTGAGCGCACGCGAGAACTCAAGACGAAAAGCCCATACCGAGTTTTCCATTGGAAATCATATTAGTGGAAGATCGTTCAAAAGGAAGATCATTCAAAAGAAGGACTTGTCTTGTCAGTCTCACGACCAAATTCTAGCCCTGGCTTCGTCGCTGCGCCGCTCGTGCGCCATGTGCGGGGCCTGCCTTCCCTCTATTGAAGGAGACTCGAGTCGGAACAAAATTCGAAAATCCTTTCTTGGATTGAGCGTATTATTATAATAATTCTTCCGTGATGTAGCGTGAAGCCATGTCTCCCGAAACATCATTGTCCATCGCAGTAGTTGTGCTGGCATTGAAGTCAATTCTCTGATATTTGAGTGTACTGAAAATTATTTCAGGGAGGAATTCATTGATGATCCATTCTATTTTTCCATAAAATCAAAATAAGATATTCAAACGAGGCGTTAAATTTTTTAGTTGGTATGGAAAATTCACTGGTCCATAATGACGACTGCCGAGTGTTAAATATCTCGACTGAGAAGTAAACTGTTAGATTTATATTTTATGAATATCATTCTTAGTTTATACGATGGCTCATTCGTTCTTTCAATACAAGATCAAACTATAACAACCTAATTATTAAGTGCACAAACATATGAAGTGTTCGAAGATCAGCTAGTACAATTAATTGCTCAAAAATATTCTTCCAGGAAAGCGAACCCTGAGTCACTTCACGTTCATGCCTTCAAAGACCTCAGTTCCTCAAAAGAAATTGCTAGTATGCAAGGCTAGTTGCGCTATTCCTAATTTATGATACAGAATCCTGCAACTATAAACTGGATTTTATGTGGACGCAGCACGAAGCTCTCACGTTAAAATATGCGTTGCAGAAAACGAACTGTTGATGTGCGCTGGGCAAGTTTTAATGCCGGGTAGGATACTGCACTTTATGGTGTGTTGCAAAAGTCCGACTATAGGATCGTCTTCTCATCATCGCCGAAGCTGGGAGCGTTTAGCGTTAGCCTCGTCTCCTTGAACTTTGAACAGCACAGGGTCCGTCCGGCTCGACAAGTTGCTGTGTCAGAGACACACATGCGCTATTCTTTTAACAATGCGTTGGCTCGACATGAAGATTGCGTGCAGCTTTTATTCGATCACAAATCTCGTAAGGCTCTCATCATCAGCGATTAAAGATTAGTGAGCAAAGAGCAACTTGAGCATAATGCGATGTAGCCAAGCCGTCCCATCGGAAAAACGCTCTTTCATTTTAAGCTGTTCATAAATCTATAAGGTTGAACGGTCGTTCGATACTTGGAAAACAGTTTCCATGTTCAATTCCAGGCGCGTATCAGAACCTGCCGTCTGCGCTCTAACGTGCTCTTACGACCTCGGGTCGCACACTACCCTCCTCAGACAAGGTAAATTAAATCGAGTATATTTTACATTACAAACACTATAGATGAGTTTGACCTACAGTGCTGCCTAGCGTTTGCCGGATATCAAATTTAACGGACCAGTTTTTTTAACGGAGGACAAGTACGGCTTCATCAAGATGAGCCCGACGGAAATTCATCAGTTATTCAAGGTGATCCGTCAGAGGCCCCTCCAATGCTAATTGGCCTTTAAAATTAATACTTTGTGTGAGGAGAGCTGCAAAAAATTAATGATTTCTCTGAGCAGATCGTAAAAAAGTACTGCTGGGAGAGCAGAGTCAAGCAATTTCGAAACAGCTTGTCGGGAAAGAATAGATTATAGTAAATTGATACTCGTTGCTGTGGACGGGGCAGAAAAGTTGGGGCATGGAGAAGGCATCTGAGCAGATGCGATGTACTGTAAGAGCAGCTACGAGCAGTGATTTCCTTAGCTACTGAGACAGTATTAACAGCTCTCCATGTATGAATAATATTCGGTTATAATTTAGGCCAAAGCCTTTCAATTATAAACGTATAAAAGATGAGGAAAGTCTGAATGAGTCGAAGTTTGGGGCCGAATATCTTAGTCCCACTTACATTTGATTGTACTCCGACTTAAATACATTTTGCTTTAAATAATCACAAAATAGCCCATGAAAAATTTTTGGCGGCGAAGTTTGTCGGAAGTTTTAGTACTTTTCTAACAAAGTAAGGGCTAAGTTTTGATGTCTCCGTCACCATCACAGACGGCAATGAAGTGCAAGTCACATATAATTCAACACAAGAAAATTGTTTTTCAGTTTACTCTTCCTAATTAAATTTGTACAAAGGTTGACGACGATTGAGGTTCGAATGCGGATGTTGGTTGCACTGCACCGACGAAAACAACTCCATCATTTCATGGAAACAATGCAAGCTATTTTGCTTATCATTTGAGTACTCGAGTTGAAACGTTTGTCAAACTAAACTTTGTAATGACATTCGCACGTCAATAGCGAAGACAATCAATTTGGCTTCCAGGTTAAGAAGCTGCGAGGAATATTATCATGGCATTTCATCTGTGGAAACTACATTAGTTTTTGAGTACGACGTTCATGTGGCGCACGTGTTACAGGGAGTACACACATACATGAAGAATTACAGTGATAATGATAAATCAAAATTCTGCCTGAGCAAGAATTCACTTTTGCCTGAATGTGCTGTGAATTATGAGGCAGGTCGTCGTAATGTGATGTCTTGATGGAGAATGTGCTGTGAATTATGAGGCAGGTCGTCGTAATGTGATGTCTTGATGGAGAATGTGCTGTGAATTATGAGGCAGGTCGTCGTAATGTGATGTCTTGATGGAGAATGTGCTGTGAATTATGAGGCAGGTCGTCGTAATGTGATGTCTTGATGGAGAATGTGCTGTGAATTATGAGGCAGGTCGTCGTAATGTGATGTCTTGATGGAGAATGTGCTGTGAATTATGAGGCAGGTCGTCGTAATGTGATGTCTTGATGGAGAATGTGCTGTGAATTATGAGGCAGGTCGTCGTAATGTGATGTCTTGAGGGAGAATCAAAAGGGAAGATATTCAATATGTAGCTATTGCATGAGTGAATGTGAAACTTATGCATGAATGAACGTGATGCAAATATTTTGGATTAACGAATATTTATTTTAAGCGTAAGCAACAGTAGACACTTATTTTATACGAATGAAGAAGTTACGAAATTGTGCTACCAAATTTTCCGATATAAATCACATTAAAATTATCAAGTTTACGATCTGCCATAGAGAGCGGATAAAAAACTCAAATTTTGATAAATGATCATTTCTTAAAGAAGATCGAAACTTCACTTGAAGATCATTGCGCATCTTTGCAGGGCCTCCTACTCTGTAAGTCACAAGAACTAGGACGTCCTACTCTGTAAGTCACAAGAACTAGGACGTCCTGCTCTGCAAGTCACAAGAACTAGGACGTCCTGCTCTGCAAGTCACGAGAACTAGGACGTCCTGCTCTGCAAGTCAAAAGAACTAGGATGTCCTACTCTGCAAGTCACAAGAACTAGGATGTCCTGCTCTGCGAGTCACAAGAACTAGGACTTCCTACTCTGCAAGTCACAAGGACTAGAACGTCCTGCTCTGCAAGTCACAGAAACTAGGACGTCCTGTTCTTCAAGTCACAGAAATTAGGACGCCCTGCTTTACAAGTCACAGAAACTAGGACGTCCTGGTCTGCAAATTACAGAAACATTGACATCTTACTCTGAAAGTCTCTTGAACTAGGACGCCTTCCTCTGCAAGTCAAAAAAACTAAAACGTATCTTGTGCAAGTCACAAGAACTAGGACGTTTTGTTCAGCTGAAATGACAGAAACTGAACGTTTTGTCTTACAAATCAAAATTCTGCCCCACATAACCGCGATGTGCCATGGGGGAACAGATACATTCGTTGACAATGGGTGAATGTCGAGTTCAGGTGATAAGTCACATCTCAGTCTTATATAATTATTCTATTGACAATAAAGCTGGGAGAGCGTAGCTTAAATATCACATGATTCATTCGCTGTAAAGTTGTGTCTGAAAATAATTTTCACCATCAAGGAGGTGCGTACTCAAAAACCTTCTATCTTAGGGTCCTTTTTTCAAGCGGAACTCTACCAGCAGCAAGATTTGAAAGTCTTGACCTCGATTTGCTGAAGAAAAGGCTACCGAGACGCTGACTCTTCCTAATTGTGGGCTCATGTGTTATGAACGACATCGTCCATATTTTGTAGCTCGGTATGTCCTCTCGTTAATTGCGCTCTCATTTACGCGAGGTATTCTGCGCATGCGCCTCAATTGATTACGACAACGTTCTCACGCTCAATTTTTTGCTTTGTCCCATCGTAGCACTCGCGGAATGATGAGTCCGTCAAAAGTTATGCAAGAAACTATTCTGTCTTGATTTGTAAATGCGAGAGAACTTGCCTGAGACATCGTAGATCATTTTTAGTGTCCAGCAACTATGGACTTCCTGCTTTGATCAGTGCCTCGATCGCTACTTCTCCTCCAGGACAGTCAATTTATCGATGCAACTTTGCCCTGGACTGGGCCACAATGGATCCATTCTCTTGAAGTGCCCCATCAAGCCGTGCATTATTCTTGACGTGTTCTGTGCGCAGGGAAGAAGCTAAAAAACGCTTAAAATCTTGCTCACGCTTTTTACTAGTTTTTGTAAAGCCGTTCCAGGCACCACTGGACTGTTGGAATAAGCGTCTGTATCTCAATGCAGTCCTGCAGTCTCATTTCGTTTCTACATGCAGATGCCACCATTATAATATTTTCCGTCTAGTGTATTGCTCGCTGCTAACCCCATGATTGTGCTCGCAATAAAAAAGTGAAAACACGTCTTGGCCAAGAGGGCATAAATCATGGACGAGCTTGCGCTGGATCTTCACACGATCAGGCTCGGCTTGAGCCGCAGAGTAGCGATAATCTTCATGAACTCCGGGCCATCAGCCAAATTGTTCAAGAAATTTTCCGTAACTATGCACTTGGTTGCACTCTCGAAAACATTTGCAAATGATAGTAAACGAATGAGCAAAATACAGCTGAGGACTATCTTCTCCTCCTCGTGCCGGAATTGCATGAGCTCGAATTAGACCACAAGTGATCGTTGGAAACATGTTTGCTTGCGAACGACTAGACGCTACGTGCCACAATTTATTGAGATTGAACGGATAATGAAACCTGCTCGAATCCAGACCGATTTTTTCTGCACAGAACTTTGTAGATGTTGTCAGAGGCAGATTTAGGTAGGCGTTGTAGAAGGTGGCTCAAGAAGTGTCTTATTACAACATTACCTCATTTAATAGCTCTCGCAAGCTCTCCGAGTATACAAATTTTCCAGAATTCCATCTCCCATAGGGACGATTGTTAATTAATTAATTTCGTATCTTACACTTTTTTCTTTCTCGCGCAGTTTTTCTCAGGACAATCCCTCCGAGTTGACCTTGGAAAGGATGCACGATTAAAAGTTTCCCTTGTGAATGTCCTCACACTATCAAGTATTTAGAGAATTAAGAAGCTCAAACGAGGACACTCTCCAAGCAAGCTAACGAAACGTTTCTTATTTATATTGCGCAGTATCAAGATGTTTACCGAACGCGGAGATATTCTGAATTGATTTTAAAAACTTTGAGGCATAATAATTTGATTTGAAATTATTTTACGTTCATGAGATAATAGTCACTACAATTCATTTATGAACCTTTGCGGTACCTTGAGTGAACAAATATTTAAATAGATATTACGCGCTTTTGCATTAAATCTGTCGAATTAATTAAACTTTCATGCCATTTATGGAAAATTGAAGTATAAGAACGTTAACATTCTAAACGTTTTTAAATTCCTGCGAAACATCTGCAATTGAGTAAGAAATGCAAGCTTTTCGCTGCTATCCTAAAAAGTTGCATGTGAGTGAAACGAGCCGTAATTTGATATTATCTGATTTACATCAATTAAAGCGACAATGAACATCGCATCAGACTGTGATGCAGGCCAGTGCACGGCTCTTGTGCCCAATGTGAAGACTGCGTTCAGTGTCAGTAAGTTTAACGTTGATCTTACGAAGGAAATGTTATAAATTTATGGACTCGAGACCAACAGTTTCAGGTTTACCTCACAGCGAGTGTTCTTTTCTGGCGTTATTGAACTTGCTTTGCTTTTTCTGCTGTATTTGAAAATGACATTCGACTAACTCAGTATTTGGTTTCATTTATAAAGGGAATTAACGCAAATAAGCTGGTGTCCATAATTTATGTATATATATATACATAGTACATACACAAATATCTATCAATTAAACATTATTCAAGAGCATGATTAGCATTTAAAAGGCATGCTACAATGAAACAAATTTACAATGCCATGGACTCATATCTACAAACGGTATCAACTTTGAAATGGATTATAAAAATTTCCACATTAAACTCCCACCCTGCCAAGAAAGCTCATAACCTCCTACGAATGAACGAAGGTACAAGAACATGTAAGAAGTTTTAATCATCATGGATTCAAGTTCCTTAATGATATTTTTGTACAAATGATTTACCTTCAACAATTATGTCCAGATCAATAAAACAATGTTTTAAAATATATTTATAATACTTTTCTGTACTTTTATTCCGAATAGATTTCACATTAACACCACATATTTTCTCTTATTTTTGAACCATGGAAACTAGAGCGCACTTATGTCTTCACTAAATTTTTCGGTCATTATCTTCATTGAAAACTTTTACCAATAAAGTACAGTAGGTCGGTCACTTTTCAGGATGTATCTTCAGAAAGCTTGAGACCTTTCGTTACCGTTAATTTTAGTAGTGCGCATCGTCGTTCGCAGGCTTCAATCATCCGAGTACTGTGCAAAAGCGCTGGACGAAGTAACCGAGCAAATCGTTACGTGATGCTCTCCTTATACTGCGTAGTATTAAAAACTAGGGCAATACTTCATGGGACAAGAGTATTGACAGCACCCAATTCAAAATATTATGTTATTCACCCGTGAGTTTTGAAGTCCTTTTCGCAATTTTTTTTTACATTTTGCAATTACAGCTTAAATTGACATTGAGGGCCATGGGCATATCCCCTGAGAACTATAATGTGGAGGTATTTTTGCTTTGCTTTATATTATGGCTCCACTTTTGCATGCTGTCTAGTTTGAATTTCCTCAATCCGTTTTTCTGAAGTTGTTTCCAACTGTTTGTAAGGAACACGTTTCTGTCAAAGTGTTCTTCAGACATTGTCGTTTTTCTTGAATTTGGAATTTCAAATTTGCAAAGCATCATTAATGTGGATGAAATCGTTGCTGAAGTTGAATTTATGCCATAGAGATTTCGAAAAAACTAAAATAGGTTTCAAAGCCTCAGAATTTCATGATAAATATTTCTAAGATTTTTCTAGTCTATTTACTCCCCGGTACATTGTTAGTATACACCGATGTGTTAGTATACAACTTGAAACGATGCATTAGCGCAGAATTTCATTCACCCGCGCTAACACATGCAAGAAACACGGTGCCATTGCAGCGAGCGTGGCTCGTATCCCGACGCAAGCCCCGCTGTAGCATTCGCTGGTCACGTCGCTGGTGGCCGTGGCGGGGTGCCCACATCCGAGCCAGGCTCGGCGGGACAAAGCCAAATACAACAAAGCATCACCAAAAAACTTTGTATTTCCAAATGTACTAGCAAAAAACTTATCTTACTTTGAATTTACGTAGCCACGTAGCCTTGACGGTTGAAATACATCTTGAGCTCTTTGAAAAGGGTGTGTTATATCTGTCGGACAGTGTCTATCCTCCTTTCAAAATTGACAGGCTGGGGTCAAGTATTTCTTTTTTTAAGTAAGCATTTTTGCGTTGAGAACTAACTTCTAATGAGCTACTTATTTCATGAATTGTAGGAAAGTTGTTGATGATCCTTAAACGTTCGTGAACAAAAAAAATGATAACTTATTTTTCATGCACGTAAAACAGCCCCAACCTATATACATAAATAGTTCAAACTGTCTTAAAAATTGTAGAGTGCTCAGTCTTCAAACTTAGCTCACCTGAGGTCAAGTCAATAATTTTATTTTAGAATGTAGTAAGTGTAGCTAAAAATACCATTAGTGATATCAATAGATGAGGCCCTTTTTAACCATGTAAGCCACCCGAACGCCCTCTTAGCAATTCACGAAACAATCTTCGCTTTTAATTTACCTAAAATCTGCGGTTTTGAGGGCTTAATTGTCTAATACAAGACTCGTACAAAGAGAACACGCGAACGCCTTCATATTACCTAGCATTTGTTGACTCTAGACCATCCAAGTAACGTATTTAGTTTATTTGGACAAATCACTACGAATTCATGAGATTCAATTACACCATTCACTTTCGCATTATCAAACAAATTTGTATTATATTTTGATACAGATATACCTCGACGTGAGCACATTTGAACATTTGGTTTTCTAATCATGTGTGCAGACATTCTCTTGCACATGGCTTACGTACCATCACGTAAGATTATGTATTTCAAGAGTCGAGTACTCAGATCAACTCTTCATGCCTAAGAGGATATAAGGGTCTAGATTAGCGTTCGATGGGTGGTCGATCCGGTGAACCGGATGATTCATTAAGTAGTGTAAGTTTCAAATTATCGTTTACTAATAAGCTTCGGCATTTCAAATATGATCGCTCGTTCCGAGGAGATAGAAACCCTGCCGGTTTCCTTCAACCAAGCCTGGCGCCGATGTGGAAGCGTCGTCTCAGTGATTCTTAGTAAAAAATTGCGTGGCTTAAAAGCCTCCAAGGCAGCCCTTTATAAATACGTGATGCGTGTCGAGTCTCACCCATTAGGATAGACGTACTACTCTTCTCCGGCAGCCACGGGAGGGGACAAAGGCAGTAAACACTTCACAGCCTCAATTTTATTGTTTAACTCCCAGAGCTCATGAGAGCGTTGCGCCTCGGACACTTAGGCTCTGATAGTACAGGCGAAGGACTGCATCGCCACACGTTAGCCTGCAGACGTTGGTTTTGCAGGAACTTTTTACGTTGATAATGAGATCGGGAAACCCCCTGAATACGCCTCGTACAAATCCAACACTTGAACGTTGGCAGCGCAAGGGAAAGCCGTATTGTCATTAAGGAGCAAAATTATGTTCATTTTAGAGTAAAATTTAACGAATTTGGCCACTGGAACGAGCCGAGGTGTTGGTTCTTGGGTCCATGCCAGAGTCCCATGCCTTTGGATACCAATCACCCACATGCACCAGAGTAGGACTGAAGTAGTAGGAGTCACATACCTTTATTAATTCCAACACGTTTTACCGTTGGGTTTTCAATGCCTTACAACTACTGATGTGGTAAAGGATGTGAGGAATGTGTGGTTTAAACTTCCTTTTCCAAGAGAAGTACTCCGTGGTCACGATGGGCAAGTCAAGGAACGAAGAAGTTGGGCAAGTCAAGGAACTACTAGTATCACGACCACAAACGTGTACTCACTATTACTAGTACTACTAGTATGATCGAAAACGGAAAAGTCTCATCGTCGTACCTCGATCTGTTATACAAGATACAAAGAAGCAGAATTATGTTTCATTTTTCTGACGATGAAAGTGTGGTTTTTACAACCACACTGTAAAATAGGAAATTCGATTGGAAGTTTTAGAACGTAAGTCGAGTGTTCATCCTCAGCCTTTCGCAAATTTGACAACACCAGCTAAACTCCACAATTACGGTAAATTGAAACGCCAGACTTTTTATCAAGTGAAAGTTCGAAAAATATGTACCTGAGATTGCAAGGCTAAGAATTTTTTTACGATGATCGTTTGGCGATCAAATATCGCTAATGACCAGCAATAACGTGGGAAACGAGCGGCTTGCTGTCGTCGTCATTCAAAACGTTGGTGAGGGATCACATGACGAGGCACCTGGGGAACGCAGTCTTCCAAATCTTGCCTTGTATGCACGCATTAACATGGATCATTTGCACGCTTTGTCTCTGCAGTTCATGCAGGCGATGATGCCACACACAACGAGCTTCACGAGAACGATTTATTTTCTTCAACTTAAATAGCGGCTTGACATTTTAACGAAAACTTTCATTTGAAACGCAAAGCATGTCGCAGATTTGAATATCTTGAATGAAGCTTGTTTACCACATTTCCTACTTCATGTCTCAGTAACAGCTTATCAGAATAATGGGAATAGGCGAGCTTATTAGAATTAATAGGCTGAATATCGAAACCTTTGATTTTATAAACATAAGTGCGAGTACCTGTTACAAGACGTTCTGTAATTAGGCTACACATTTGCAAAACGCACCTTTGTGGTTTATATGTAACAGATCTCTGAGCCATATGGATAGTGAGATTAATAAATAGAACTGGAACTTATGATCTTGAGAAAATATATGGTTAGTGAAAATAAAATCTTGCATAAGTTCAGAATCATTGAAATTATTCGCGACTTTATAATTTAGATATATCATAATGTATTGAGCTACTAACCTTTTGCACTGTTCTATCGTACTAACGAACAATGATATCGAATCCAGCAGTCGCATTTTATCAATTTTTTGCGTGAAACTTAACTCACGATCATGACCTATGTATGTCTTTCATTTCTCATCAAAAAAAGTCCTTGAAATGTTGCAATTATTCATTTTCCTTCCATTGACATAGTTCAACCAACATAATTACGAAGAGCTATTGCACATGTACGAGTATACCTGTCGCAGCTCAGGTCTGGTTTCTGGTAGACCGCACGCTTTCCAAGTCGCCAAAGTTCGTTTCTTGTCTTTCAAAAGAACTTCGTCTTCCTTCGGGAAATTTTATCCTATTGTTCATCTGCTAGGAAGTTTAGTTCCCATGAAGGAGGAGGGCATAATAAGCTCATGCATCTTTAGTGTTGTGCACTTGAGTTCTCCTTGAATGAAGACTTCTTCGTTGGTCGGTCGCTAGGTCACGGTCACTCGACGTACGCTTGCGCATACAGTTCAAGAATACGTCAAGAAACTCCGGGAGTAACGCACGACTGCTACATCGTCTTGGGAGCAAGGCAACACGTGAGAGACGCGCATAAAACACGCATGAAACACTTCACTCAAACTGCCAGTCCGCCTCGTGCCTTTTTCCCTGCTCTCGCTGTCTCCCTCCACCCAAAGAAGAAGTTAACCCTACTGACCTCACATCCCTGAAGGTCCCCACCCCGCTCCAGGTACAAGGGTGGTGACGTTTAATGCGTGATTGTCAAGACCAGGCCATAATGTTTCGGGGGCGTGCCCCCTCAACCGTCCTCAGAGCCATGGCATTTCGTCAGGTGTGCCTCTGCAGCCACAATATTGCACGCGTTAATAAGGGGATGATGAGTCCCCTCGCATCGATGTCCTCGGCAAGCGCAAGGTTTTTTCGGTGGGGCGAGAACAAATGATCCATCCATCCTGGCAGAGCTTGTTTGATGGAACAAGGCAACTCTCCTACTCCAGTGCAAAATTAGCTTTAAATTGGACGATTTAAAGCTCCAAATACGTCAAAGTGACCTTCTAAAATACCCGATGGAATTTCTCCAGCTCGAAAACTCTTTTGAGCTCATTGATATATGAAATGAGGAAAATAAAGCGAAGTTCAATCGCTCGTAGCTGTTGTACTTTAAGGTGATTTGGGGAGCTTGGCCACCGTGACAGTTTCTCTGGATGTTGCGTATGATGAATTTTTTCACATTTGAGTAGAATAAAACAGATACGCCTGCACGAGATCGTGTTACTTCACTAGTCTCAGAAGATCTCCTTTAACTAGAATATCTGTGTTTTTACTCTGAAAGAGAGCTGAACGCTGTGCTTAATTTTGGTGCTCCTTTTATGATTAATTTTAACTTTTACAATACTCAATGGATGTATAGCACCCTCGGCGAGATGTGAACTACTTTCGAGCATTCGCTTATAGTGATAAATCTTCTGAAGGTTACAAACGTGAAACATGATCTTTCGTTATTGACACAGGTCAATTTTATCCGACAGCAGTTTTCACTTTTCGTTTGCTTTTGCATTCCAAATGCAAGGCATAATTTCTGTGACACTCCACAGTGGCTCTGCATTTTTTTGGGTTCATGCAAGGTGCATATTTCTGTGTTTGAGACAGGTTGAGAAATTTTGTAGTGTTTTAAGACCAACTAGTATAAGAAAAATTGTTAGAATCAGGCGATAGTGTCAAACAAAACAACGATATACTCCAAACTAGTAAAACATTGATACCGCGAGTAAAACATACGATTTCAGTTCTACAGCTTTTGAAAGCATTTAGCCGTTTTTAGCGGGACAAACATCACTTTGTGACAGTCTTTTTATGCAGTGAAAATCTGTGGAATATTTACTATTCTTCAATTCAGGCACATATTAACAGACTTTACGTTGTTGTAACATTTATTAGCGATTCAACGACTCGATTACCTCTATGAAAGCAATATGCACCTAAAGTTTCGCATGATTTACTTGGCTTTGAATGTCATACGCTAACGAGTTAAGGCTACCGTCCACCCTCACTTCAGCAGTCACAGCCTCCAACTGAAGATAAAACCCTGCAGTTTATTCTCGAGAGTGCAACGAGTTTTGGACTATGAAACTTCTCATTTAGCTCTTACCTACACCAAGAAAAACATACTGGCTATTTATATTCATCGTGCGTATAATAATCATTTTATAATTTAGATATTTCTAAATACTTTAAGCCATTAACCTTTCATTTAGACGCGAACCTTATAGAACAAAGAGGAAAAGAAAAGTCCCCGTATCCGCAGAGACTTTATAAACACTTCACAGCAAATCTATAGAGTATGCCGTGTTATAGTAATGATTTAGTACAAACAACGCTCAGGTCCCGACTCCTCTTCACATTTGTACTTAGTACCAACTTGTCTTTTAGTTCCTATTGTCGGAACATGCTCTATGAAATCCATATAAGTCTTAAGTTAATTGATATTCATCGAGCATACGACGATTTAATAGGCCGCTCGTGAATTAAGAATATGCTGAGTACCATCCACCACTTTCATTGTCACTATAAATTTGTACTTCTTTTTCCGTTTAGGTTTGATGTTTAGGATTTTAAACTGAACCCTTTTCCTTTCACATCGTCTCTTCTTACCAAAGCTTTGCTGTGGCTCAATTTCAGGCCCATAAATCAATTTACACTCTTTGGCCCTCAATGAAAAGTCAAATTTAAAACCAAGTAGATATTTATGTTCTTATCGCCCCTCGCCCATATCAAGTGACTTCTTTACGAATAGAGTTCACATGCAACAAGTTCAGCTTTATAATGATTGCCACAGCGACGTTGTTATAAAGCTTTGACGTAAATTTGAGCACGTCTGAATCTTGCCGTACTGCATCGGGCAATCCATACCTGACTTGAAGTTCATCGCATGTTAATTAGGGAATTTGAATACCTTTTACACGATGTCAGAATTTCTCACCATAAGAGAGTGTGTTCTGGAAAAATTGTTCCACTCATTAGATTTTGACCAACTTGTTTGTAGAATATTTGAACGTGTTTGTTTAATATTTTTTTGTAGACTGTATACTATTTCCGACGTATGAAGAATAAACTAAGTTCTTCGGTTAATCAAATAAACAGGTGGACATTTCTTTTGAAGTCTAATTGAGGTCATCAAATTTCTATATTTATGGGAGAAAATTCAGTTGTTTCACTTTTACAAGCAAGAAATATCCCAACAATTATTATACAAACGCATTATTCAAGCTCACATAAAACGTTCAAGGAATTAAACGAAGCTGAGTTCAACCAATGCCTTCTATTTCATAGTTCAGCTAGTGTAACTGTAACATTATCATGATGATTATTGTACAATGAAAATCTTGACTACTTTCCTTATCTCATGGTCAGTCGGTGTCCATATCTAGTAACAGAGTGTGTGCACCAGCAGATTCGCAACAAAAATTGACCTTCATATTTACGTGACGAAATCGATAGTATACTTCGAAGAATCGCTGGAAATTCGACGGACTTAGCGCTTACAAGTTCCATTAACCTGTCAAAACTCGACGTGCATGACACTCGACGTATTTGCTAACAAGGACACCGATGCAAGAGGTCAGCGAAGCGCCTCATCTCAGCTAAGTGAGTATTTATTTGAAGGATATGCCTCGTAACTTCCAAACGGACATCGCTAGCTTTTCCGTCCGATGGGAGTTCGGCCTTGTGGGAAGCAGAAGCTCCTCGCTTGTTTTTGCCGCCTTATGCACTTCCTTGCCTGGCCTCCCGCCACTGACATTTGCCGTGTCTCCACACACATGTTGGTGTTGTCGGTCTATGTGTTGGTGTTGGAGCTGTTGTTGGTCCTAATGCTGGTACTGATCGTGTACTAGTGCTGGTGGTACTAGTGTTGCTGAAGGTCCTGCAGATTGTGGTGCTGGTGTTGCTCGATGTGGCCTCAAATGGTGCTGGTGCTGGAGGTGCTATAGATAGTGCTGTTTGTGGTGTTGGTGGAGCTGATGCTGGTGCTGCTGCAGTGCTGCAGCCGGCACTTCTTCCCCCACCCCCATCAGTACCCCACCACACAAGCATCTGGACCTCGACCCAACAAGTCATGGCTTGTTGAAGGAAAGATGGCTGTTTTCCCAAACAAATGAAAGCCAGCCTTCATGTCAATTGGTCCCATGTTTCCCATGTTCAATATAAGTAATCACTAATTATTACAGAAATTTCTTGTTAGCATTAATTACTTTTTGACGCTACATATCGTGCACAGCGTCTCAACGAGGAAAGCTACAACTGCGTCCAGACACTTTTGGATGAAAACTTTCGAAAGGCTGTGCATATGTACTTGAACCTCAAATTATTATGAGGCAACCTACAGAACGTTTGAAGAATGCAGTACCCTTACAGAAGGTACATAGTTTAAGAATTTTGTGAGGAATGATTTAACTTTTTTAATGGAACTCGAATTTGTCCGTTAAATGAGACACATACACTTGGTATACTAAGGTTTTAGCTTTCAACACAATTAGCTGTGGCAATCTGAACTTTACTCAGCTGCAGCAAGAGCATTCGGATGGAGACCGAGGTTTTCACTAGCAGCACCTGTAACTCAGGTGTACACCGGAATATGCGCAGGTGTGCTGCAGGTGTGTGGAGTGGGTGGGTCAGGTGAGGTTGATGGGAACACTCACTTTCTATCCCAGATTTGAGCAAAAGAATCTCCTAAACTCGTGGCTCACTGCAGTGAGTAAGCTGTAGTAAGTGTTCTTCTGTCCCCTGTAGCTACTTAGCTGTAGAACTCTCATATGAATAAATACTACTGTAACAACTCTTCATTCACCACGAAGAACAATAACTGAGCTCATAACTCCCATCTATAAAGTCCTCTCATTCTTTATGTTCCTTGGCGGCAAGTTTAAGGCCGGGAAAATATCCGTAAACGAATGGTTAATATCGCGCATCTGGGAACGAACTCAGAAACGTCATCGTGACTTTTATTGTACGTTATTTTCGTTTTAAATTCATCAGAGAAATAATTGATAAAT
>VOMN01024300.1:0-15927 GCA_014899125.1 Orchestia grillus
GGGAGAGTGCGGTGACGGGAGAGTGCGGTGACGGGAGAGTGCGGTGACAGCACTCGGTTGGTTCGCTGCTTCCAGATTGAAACGCGCCAATCTGAGACAACTGTTGTTGTAAATTCGATCTCGCTTCAAACTTGTTCTCCTATTAAACTTGCTCACTTGTTCTCCCTAATTAGTTAAGTGGATTATTAAAAGTCATTGATTTCTGAATAACGTCTCATATTCCTGATAACGGAAATGTTAGTGGATGAATCCCACATTTTTCAACAGAAATGCTTATTCCATCGTGACCATAACAACATCGTTTGGTGCTCAGAAAGAATGTATTTGAAATGAAACTTTATTCACTTTTCAAAAGCCTATTTTTCTTCACGAGCTCCTTTCGAATAGGAAGCAAATTTATCTGACTGCTACTTCCCTTGTCCCCGACACACACAATATTTCCGCGCTTGCTTGTCCAGTCTAGCGACTCCAGTAACCCTCCGTCATGGCGAGGTGCTGTCTCAGTAAGTGCGGGCAGGGAAATAATGCGTTTATTGTAGTATTTCAGAAGTAGTAGTAGGAGTAGTAGTTGTAGTAGTAGTAGAAGTAGTAGTAGTAGTAGTGGTAGTAGCTATTGTAGTCGCACTGCTGTTGTTGCTGCTGCAGAGGCGCCAGCCAGATGGGGCGTGTTCTAGATGGCTCTACAAGCCCCGTCACCGTCGGTCACGCTCTCTAATAGCCCCGCGAATTACGTTTTTCACTTGAATATTCACCTTCTTAGACCTGAGTTCATAGACCCTCCACAAGGCTAATGCTGAGTTCATAATCAAGGCTCATGGAAGAGGTTATGATAAAGCCCTATGCTCTAGCCTTGTGACCTAACCAGAAGAAAGTAATAAGTATACAATGACCTCGTACTACACTTTCGCCATATTAAACCTCATAGCTAAGAAACTCGGTATAACCTCACGGCATAGCCTCAAGACAACAACAGCGACAAGATCTTTCTTTATTTAGAAGCCTTTCGTAGTATTTTGCTCAACAATAACTACGCAGCCCAGGGAGGCAAGCTAAAGATACAGTCTTACGGCCTTGAGGTAAATCCTGATCGCAAGTATTGAGAGCGTCCATTTCTCATATGAAATTGCAGCCACGCAGTCAAGCTCAGTGCACACTTTCAGTTCAAGTCCGAAAATTTACATCGGCCAAGAACAGTCGAAGTCTAAGGAGGAAAATTCTTCTTTCTTCTTATATCATGAATCTCAGGATACTTGAATGAAGATAAAACTACATACCGATGAGATGGAGGATGCAATGAACCTGTTCATTTTTCCCCCAGCGAGCGGAAGCCCTGGAGAGCTATCGAAGCGGGCAGGATCCCTCAGCCTGGGCGCCAGCGGCCCCATCAGGAGCCTGAGCTTGAGCCCCAACACCCCCAGCAGGAGTTTGTTACTCAACCAAGGCCCCGGCATGGGAGGACGAGGACGCGGTCTCTCCCTCTCCATCGATGCCTCGATGCAGGTATGGTTTATGGAGGAACATTCGTGACAAGAAAATAATTCAATTTGTGTCTTTTTACTCTGTCGTTCCTCCAAAATAACGGTACAAAATCCTGCCGCCGCTGCGACTAAGCTTCCAGAGGCGTGTGTGCCAAGGGTCGCGCTCTGTTAAGGCATACTCAAAGCACTTTCCATATTTTTTTGATGTTTTGTTCTATGAAATTTATGTCTTCCTTAAATTTAGCTTGAAGTGTTTCGTTTGGCTTCTTGAACGGAGATTTTCAGTGTCAGTCGGTGTCAGAAACAGCCGGTAACCACTATGTGGAAATTTTGCGCACTGCGTAGCGGCAAATTTTTAATGAATATTTGTTCACAGATGTCAAAGGAATTAATTAAATAATTCGAGCACTATTCAAGGAGATGTTTTTGCTGACATAAATAGACATACAATATACTGCTCCAAACAGCCTCACTAGATATGCCATCAAAATTTTCGTACAGGGTTGCATTTTTAGTAACTAGCTAAAAAAGCCAATTCAAGTTTATATTATTAGTTGATTCAAACTAATCCACGTCTACTCGTGTCAATTGCACAATCGCACTACAATAAAAATAGCATATATATATATGTACAAAGATTTTCGTAGCTGCCCGATCACTTTTGCGCGTCGTTTTGACGCGCGTTTGCGAGGAGCCCGACAGCACGCGCCAGGGCGCGTAAACTTTCAGCTTTTAACGCAGCAGTGCGGGGCCAAGCCGCGCTGTCCAGGACGCTGGACCTCCTCTCAGCTGCGTTTACCCCTCGCGAATGCCCCGCAAATTTACTTCATTTGAACTAATTGGTTCCGTCAAAAGGCAGAGTCTAACATTGTGCGTAAAACAAGCTGCGGCTTGACGTATGTATACTTATGCAGTGCCAATTAAGGACGTCTTGAGGAGTTCATTTGTTCAATTTTATAAGAAAGAATCATTAAGACAAATTATTATTTAGCCCAAGCTTTCGGTCAAATTTGCTGACCGTATTGTTGAACTAATTCTCCCTTGTATGATATATTAGCATTCACGGTAGGAAAACCATTCTTTTTATTTTTAGAATATGTAAATACTGTAAACATCTTAAAACTAATACCCCCAAAAATTGTAGAAACATTTTATGGTATGAAAGAAACTCACAAAGTTAGCAAACACTCAAATATTTCGCCATAATTTATTTCTCTGATCAATGGTTGCTTCTCATGAACTTGTAATTGTAATTCTAAATTTAAAAAGAAACAATTCGGTGTATTCTAGATACAAGCCGGCGGCACATGCGTCACAGTGCACACCGTCTCCTGAAGACCAGCACAGCAAATGAACTGAGAGCTTGGGCTAAAAAATAATTTGTCTTGATTATCCTCGCTCGTAATTTAAAAAATGTACGTATATGCAATAACGTATCATTTAACCTTTTGCGAAAAGCCATCAGCATCGTTGTCAAACGGGACCTAAAGATACTTTTATCAATACAGTGTTCACTGAATTCTCAACGCCCTTTCCAACGGCATGTATGCCTTCACACCAGACCATTACTCCAGTTCACCTCTGTAATGGTTACTTTCCAGTGTACACCAGCGCGAGAGCTTAGAACAAAACTCATAGACTCTATTTCGACTGTCAAAAAACGCAGTTAATTTCAACAGATCTTGAAATCCTAGCCATGTGTCCTTTCGAAATTATTGAAAAACGGTTTGACCTTGTAAAACTTTGTTGTATTCAAACGGTTAGAAGCGTTCAGAAATCCTGAAGATAGAAAGCGTTGACTCAGATAACTACCCAAACAGGGTGCGTGACAGACCTAGTTTTGCAGCTCTATTAAAAATCTGAGCATTTCATTTTGCAGAGTTACTTCACAGCAAGCAGAGGTCGTCATATCCGTTTAAAAATTACTGACACCAAGCAGTCACTAACCAATTTCTCGCTTGTAGAGATAATTCTCAAAAGCACGCCTTCGGGAAGTCGTATTTTTTGCCCCAACCCCGCTTTCAAGACTCTAATAAGGAAAATTGAGGAAACCAATAGCAAAACTGTAAATAAACAGTTGTCCCTGGTCTTCAATAACTCCCGTTTTTTAAAAATAACGTAAAATACACAAAACTTCCAGAATACGTTGGAAAACTACCATCACTGCAAAAATTTACTTTTAATCTACTGTGGAACAGCACTAATTTAAAATACGTTAATTTTAATATGCTAATTTAATCTCAAACCGCTTCAAGCTGAGAGCTAATTGTGATGGTGTCTGTCTGTGACCAGGTGCTGCGCCAAGCCCTGCTCTTCAAGAGCGCGATGCTGAAGCAGCGTCAGCAGCTGTCCAGAGCGCGCCAGAACCAAGAATTCCTCCAGACCATCGGCAAGAGAAGCGTGCCCGCTGCTCCCGGCAACAAGTGAGCCGCTCCAGCGAAACCTGCATCTGAGAGATTCATTCACTTTGTATCTAGCAATAGACGGTCAGGCATTTAACTGGAATAACAATTGCAGAAGCTGAAAATGCTGGCTGTAATACTGTAGACGACAGCAGTAAAAATTTCAGAAGATTGAATATTATTGGGAATATTTTCTGTACAGTCTTAGACAAATATCGCTTGTAGACCATACAGAGACGGAATTTCACATGTATCAATATTTCCAGCTACACCTCACAGTGCAGTCTCCAAAGTGGACTTACAAGAGGCCAGAGATATGTCAAAAACGAATAGGTACCGGGTCAGCAATGTGTTCTTTCAACCAGGGAAATATCACTTTAACACGTCAGGGATAATGAAAATACTACAAACGTCAATGTAATTTCATTGTAGAATTTTTCTTTCAATTTGGTTGCACAAATTCAATTCAATTTGGTTGCCTCCTGTAGCCTTGACTGCGGCCTGTCGACGCTTCATGAAAGAAGACATCGAGGCACGCTTTATTTTCTGATCAATTTCATCCCATGCCCGAAGAAGAGCTGGCTTCAAAAATTACAGATTGTGTGTTTTAGTTTAAGCCATTGTCGCAAGGATGAGGTGTATTCAGAAGTCCAATACGATCAAACCGAGTGAGGATGAAGGCCGTAATTCTTCGTTAATGGAGGAAGGCATATTGCTTTTCACATCAAGTTCAATGTTTGCGATGGAGCAATATGCTCTCCACTGATGTTTCCGTCTTGTTGGATGGTCCACTGGCTTTTTTTCAAGTGGTATTGGTCTTGAGTAAGCATTGAATTCATTATTGTCAATAAATAAATCGCTGTGATAAACTTTCGCCTTCAGTAACATACTGATGATGTTAGAGTTTTTCCAAGTTCCAGAAACTGCTCACCGAACCATGACCTTTCGGGTCCGTCGCCGCCTGTTAAAGACTTTCGCAGAATTCTCAATGCTTTTAAAACTCCTTGCAAGCACCCGGTTATTTCTGTGATAAAGTTTTTCCTCAATAGTGAACAATTTTTCAATTCTGAAAACCATCTCCCCCAGCTGCATGTCATCCCTGAGAACTTCGATATTAGTTTTTGAGTTCGAATCAGTCATTTTTATTTACTTAAACAGGCTAAATTATACTTGGATCCATCCGTAGAAAAAAATATCAAACTTTAAAATGATACAATAGATATGCCCATAAATAATTGCAAAGTTTAAAAAAATCAGAAAAACCCTGACTGCACAACACAATCCTCACCTAGTTGAGGGGGTACAGGAGTCGGGGCGTCACACCTTGCCACCTAATATCAGTCTTTCAGATGTTTTCCCTTGTCACGGAAAGCGACATTAAGGGAACTGAGCAATCTTTCTGTTTACAATAACCTACGCTACCAAGAACGACTACGCATGAACGAAGTGTCTATCACACTACGCTTATGGTCAGCCATTCACTATCTTCAATATTTGAGTAGTGACTTCAATCCCTGTAGCGTTTTCAGTCTAGTTAATCTTGTCGAGCTACTTACCAAGTTGACATAGCTTCCGGAGCCTGCGTGTAATTTATTTCTAATCAAATTCGTAAATTTTCCAGTCACTGAACGGGCAATCGTGGACGAACGTCGCAGGCGACTGTGGAGTTGTGCCCCAGCCAATCCTCTCACGTCGTCCACGGCGCAACTCAGTTTCTTCGCTGCAACTGAGCAACAACGGAAGCCCACTCAAAGCCCCTTCTTCCCCACCCTGAAACCTTGACCTCCCCCCTCCTCCTCCTCCTTACCACTCACTTGGAAAGTGCTTCGTTTTCAAGACGGCGTAGATTCGTCGCTCACTGCATCTTGTTTCGTTGCTTGTGCTCCTCGTGAGAAGCACTCAATTACCGGTCGGCTGCTACGGCACAATTGGCAGAATAAACCCATACGAACATTCTGTTTAGTACGCATTTATTTGTTTGTCTACTTTTCTGAAGAGTGAGTAGTCGCACTGTGCCAATGCTGAACAAACGCTATCAGTCCTTCGTGCTACATTGAGATCAGTTTCGTCCCTGACATTCATGTAGCCCTAAGATATGACACTGTCTTGTCACTAACGTTCCTGCCCAACAGAATATGTCGTCATGTCGAGCAACAGGACTTGTGGGAAACTATTTTAAAAAGCCGGTGAATATGAAAAGGAAAAACCTCAAACCACTTTATAGAATCTAAATTTGGTACTAGCTTTAAATAAACATAATACAGTCTGGCGACATCGAAGGCAATGTGAAGATAACTTAAAAACTTTTTGATGTCGCTAGAGCATCGACGCAAATGACCTTCGTGTTACCCGAGTCAGTAAAACATACCGTACACTTGTAGCAGGTCAACTCAAGTACGTGCTTTCGAAGTTCAATGTATTTACGAAGCAGCACCCTAGCGTTGCCGAGCCCCTACCTCAGTTTCCAGTAGTGTTCCCACCATAGCTAACTGCGGCGAGTTTAGCTAGATCCATCATGACCATGTAACTCCAGTTAGGGGAAATTTGAAGTTGTCTCCGTGTGGCAAAAATACAAGTCTGAAATGAACTTATGCATTTGATTCTTCTCACATCAACAATTCAATCCTAATTTCATGATTCTACAATTAATTTTCGTTTGAGATGTAAACGTTTCCTGTATCTATTTTTACTTTTCATTTGAATGCAGCGTTGAAGCAGAGGATCGACTCAAAGATTCACTTTGTTTTCAATACGTTCAAACAATGACTTCAGTAATATCGAAGAGAATTTGGTAATTCTGGGAGCTTCTTTGATTCGAAAGGACTTTTGAAATTGCTCCAATTTAACAGCAATTCAGAAGACATTATTTTGTTACTTGTTAGCATAATCGTCCCCATGAAAATAGTCGTTAAGTTGCCGGGCAAACATGGCCTAAACGTGGTTTAGTTACGATACATGTCTGAATTTATTTTCATTAGCCAAGTTTTTAAATTATCCTGAAAAAAGGAAATCGAGGAAGAAAACAGACGAGAGCTTGACATGTCCCAATACTAGATGCATATATTCTTGAAGTAACATATAATTAAAGAGTGCCAAATTATTACTCTATAATATAATCGGATGTGTGTGCTTAATCTGTACCTCAATCAAATTATGGGTAGATGTACTGTAACAATAAACATCCTCTGCTCTCCTACGCTTATTGTCCTCCAGATGATAATCTACTTACTTCCTCGAACTGACGTGCCGCGCCCTAACAAAAGTGCAGCCTGGGAACACAAACTTTACGATTCCACGATAACAGATGCATAACCGTCTGCGAACAGCCCATAGGCCTTGCAGCCAGTGTCCAGAGAGGGTAGGATTTGATGCGTGTTTTAGAGAGTCACTCCAATTATGTTATCTCCGAAGTAGTTAGTTTGGGCACCTCACCCAAGGCGACACTGGAGTGCCGCCTTTTTAGGAATATCGTATTTTTTCCCCTAGAGGGAGTACCCACCCAGGGTATCAAATTGAGGACTCCTTAATAAAGGACTCTTTACTGAGAGGACTCCTTTCTAAATGGACTCCTTTCTGAATGGACTCCTAAGAGGACTCCTTACGAAGAGGACTCCTTACTAAGAGGACTCCTTACTAAGAGGACTCCTTACTAAAAGGACTCCTTACTAAGAGGACTCTTTGCTAAGAGGACTCCTTACTAAGAGGACTCCTTTCTAAGAGAACTCCTTACTCTACGCAGCGTCTACGCAAAGGGCGAAGGACCTTTACTTACATATATTTTTTATGCTACCGATTTATCAGTAAGCCGAGAAACATTGTGCTGCTCCTGTGAGTTAATTCCCCTTGTAAACGTGGCTGGGAACACATTTGTTGTTATTATTGTTGCTAGCGAAGTAAAGATCGGTAGCGCTAGGTGGAGCATGAAAAATAATTCTTCACGACCTGGAACGAGCTCAAAATATCTCCTGCTTTTTCAGGCGTGAATTTATATGTCAGGATTGCAGTTCTTATCTGAATATTTTTATTCCTTAACTCGATTTTGACCGGAGGCGTGCCCCCTACGGCTCGGTAGGACACTCCTAAAGAATCCTGTACCTCTACGACATCTCAAAAGCTCATATATTTCAAAAGGACACAAGCTCGTAGATTGAAACAATTAAAACAATTTGAAACAACTTGAAACATAGCTGACTTCAATGGAATAAACCATGAAATGTGAACCAAAACTGCATCAATTGAGACAATGAGCAGACGTGTGTGTCGATAAAACAGCCCCGGGCCTCTAAAGTTGCCTGAGTACGAAATTCCTAAATCCTCGTCCGTCATAATTGGCTTGATTATTTCGACTCTGACCGTTCATGCGGACGACAGGCTTTTGAAAACTCTCAACATTGTGATCACTTCTTCCGATGGTTTTGTACATTGTATCGTACGCGCTGGAACTATCTCTCTACAATAGATCAATGGCTTTTTCATTATATCAATGCATAACGGGTGGAACAGAGGGAAGGCATGTATTTCAATAATGAATAACTGAAACCTGATTTGATTAAAAGAATAAAAACATGCATTCATTAATAGAACTTTCATTGGGTTTTTTCAAATCTGATACAGCAATTAGGTTCGAAAAATAATGTCTTGGAAATTAGCTCCTTTTTGCCGGACACAAATTTGGATCCTCTCCTGAAAGTTACTCACGACTCTCTCCAACATTTCAATTTGCGCAGCTTCAATTTCCTGACGAATGGAAATCTTTCCTTCTCTACGATGTGATCGATTGTGCATCGATCGATTGTGGTCATCGATTGAGCGGGGCTTGCTCATGTACCCTCTTGATCTCAGGTAACCCTACAAAAAGAAGTCACATATCGACAGGTCGGGTGAGCGAGGGGGCCAATGACCATGGAATCGTAGTTGCTGAAGAACTGTACGACAACGGGCACAAGAATACTCCATAATAACTGAAACTCCATTGTTTGAGGAGTCTACTAACGTTTGTTCAAGGTCGATACTCCCTTACGTCACCGAGCACTAGCGGTTCAAAAAACATGCGTTTCTTCTGTTAGACCCGGTGTAAGGGAAAAAGTTGTCCAGAAAACAGAGTTTCCATTAAAATACGACCAATCACCACTACACATACATCACGCTACAATGCGATGAGCGAAAACGTTCTATCATCGATAAAAAATTCATACAAGGGAGTGGACGCACTGGGTATGAGAATTTCCAACCCATACCCCGCTGACCGGTGGACTGAGTCAGCCTCAGCGTCCTGAGTGCGTCAGCGCTAAACGAGCCACCGTAACGAGACACTGCTGTGAATGTAAAGGTCTCTCTCAATTATTTTTACACCAACAATTCAGGTTTGTAGGCACAAATATTCATCATGAAAGTAATATTTTCAATCATTTTCAGTTTTGAGAGAAGCATCAATAAATAATGGAGAACATACAGCTGCGTTTTAAAGGTCAAACTTATTTATAATTTCAGGATGCTGAAATTATTCTATTCGATGGAATTTGAAAACTTATTACTGTCAAGTGAATCAATTGAAATTTTTCACTTCTGTAGCTTCCAGGCGTCACATTCATTGTCTCGCGTTTATGGCGAGTTTTGTGTGCCCTAAGCAATGGCGGACTAAAGCTCGTGTGAATAATGGGCTAAATAAACAGAGTAGAGCAATAGATCGATCGAGTAGGTTTCTGGCAACCTATTAATAACGGAAAAATTCATTGCAAAACGTAGCAAATTTCTATCTGAACATTCCCTCTAGAAACGATATCGTCTTGAATTGTCATTGATTTGACCAAAGAGTGGGCGTTGATGTCCGTGGAAAAAGAGGCACCAAGAGGGCCTAACAAATGCTGACGTAGTCCTAACATGGTTACTTACGTCACCGTTTTTATAAGGCCCCTGCAGTAGCAATAAACTCGCTCTGTCAGATTCAGTTGTAAAATTTCCCGAAGCAGTGAAAGGGTGAACACGAATTTCCTGAACGAATTGTTCATCCGTTCGCTGCTACTGTAGCAGAACGTCTCCAACCCAGCCATGATTCTCTTCTGGAAATTGCACGACTGAATCGGACAGCTCGAGGCCACATTTGGATGGCAACTACTTCGCTCGGCCTCTCACAAGAAGATGCCCATGAGAAAGAGCTGGGGTATACCGAAGAGAATCTGAGCGAGGAATTTCTCGATGTAAGAGTTATTGTGGGTCTGAAAATGTGTCAAGAAACTGAAATACGCGACATACATGTATGAAAGACTAGATGGAAGAGGGAGAATGTCAATCAAATTGAATTATCGATGAGATTTTCTTTAGGTAACAGTAAAAAAAAATAGAAAAGACAAAGAGATACAATCAATTGTGAAGGCAAAAGATGTACGGTACAAATTTGATAAATTGCAGAATTATTTTTCAATTTTGCATTTAAGATGATCCGGGAAACTCTTGTTTTGAAGATTGAATAGCTAAATTATGCTTCGGTACATAATGAAGGATTTTAACAGCTGTTACTTGGTCTAGTTCCTTTAGTGAACCCCGAACACACTTCAGCACACTCTCTAGAGTCCAGGAAGCTTGGTCTTGGCTGTGGTTCCTCATAAATCCCGTGCAGAGCGTCCTAACAATGAGCTCCGTTGTGGGACAACTTAACGAACACTTTCGTCCACGCTTAAAACAAATTCCCTTGACACCGACCTTATTTCCCACTGATTGTTCAAGGCCTACACAGCAGCAACAAGAGAGCTTTTAAACCAAGGGCTCACCTGTCGACAACTATTATAAAATTTCCAACGCAGATCAAGTAGCAAATAACCAATGTCACGTTTTCTTCGTCGATTTACAACGGCTTTTGGTGTACTTCATTTTAGCTGAGGAGCTGACCGCCAAAAAAATTGAATGAAAAAGCGTCAAGCGATTTTATGTAATTTTTTCTGCACAAGCTACTTGTGTTACTTAAACTTATGAGACAAAAAATGGTAATGTTATTCCCAGAACGGAAAACTTTATAATTGGTGCAAAGGGAAGGCCATCTGATTTTTATAATATGTTGTAAGAACGAACAGTTTGAAATACACTTGGTAACTCAATAACAGTATGTTAGGCATAGGAGACTAGAGAGGCTAGTAGAAGCAATTGAGGTCAACAAAAATTGGAAGATGCGAAAATATAACGAAAAGATTAGACTGCATCTCAACTTGCTATATCTTGTTGATTGGAATTCATAAGAAAAAATACACCATTGTTTCATTTTGTTTCTTAATATGACGATACATTTCAGGGATGTGTTGCTATCTCTGTTGGATAAACGTCAACATCTCATTAAACATGACTGAGATGCCCATAACTTGCAAGGTGCTTTACTTTCTCTTCCGAAAGCGGCACGTCACATGCTTCCTAAGTTACCCACCGGTACAGCTTGTTTAATCTCTCATTTCTAAGATATGCGAGCCTAGAAAGTAAAGCAGCATTCTCGGCTCTATAAGGACCATTTCACTGTGCGATGTGCAAAAACTGATGCTGTAAGCATACATAGAAAGAAGTCTTGTTTTTCATGAACTCAGATTTTGCCTCAGTTTTATGCATTACCTCGAAAATAAGGACATTCTAAGTTGGACGTTTTTTATTGTGTTAAGAGACTGTTCAGTCCTTGACGTCCGACCTGACTCCAGAATTGACAGTGAAGTTTACATTCGATGCCCATATTTGGGTGTCTGCCGAGACTGTCTTCTGGCTTTAATGGATCGTATGAAGGCGAATAACGTAGTCCTAGAGCATAACTTGCACAGTGCTAAGTGCCTAGTGTGTTGGCTTCCATCGAGCTCCTGGGTTCGGCGAATCAAACTCAGGGGTTCAATGGAAGTTTCGATACACAGTCTGTCTTTCCGCTGCTTTCACCCCACCCACAATGATTCATGACGTCACACTCAGCTTGGCCATCATTTTAATGCAAATTATTCCATTCTTCGAATAAGTAAAAGGTATGCTTTTTTATCCAAATTCGTTAGGTTCAACTAGTATTCTGTGGGTTTCTTAAGAGCTTTGTACCTCGAAAATGGTTTTAAATCACTGAACACAGAACTTTAAAGAACCTTTATTAATTCCAACACATTTTACCGTTGGGTTTTCAATGCATAAAAACTACGGGGGTGGTAAGGGATGTGAGGAATGTTTGGTTTAAACTTCCTTTTCCAAGGGAAGTACTCCCTGGTTACGTAAAATGCCTCGTCTGAACCGAGATTCGAACCTTGGTCCTCTCGGCTACGAGGCCATAACGTTACATCACGCTACCAGCACGCCATGGAGCCCAACAAGTGTCTGAATTCGTGACATAAGAACATGTCTACCTCAGTCAGCTGCCTGGATTGAAGTAATATCTTGTAATATATCACGGAACTTATTAAACAATTATCACCTCAAATCTTAAATCATCTAAAAAATATCACAGATATGGGTTTCTTATACTTTTATTATGGGCAGCTCTTGTGGGTTCGAATAAGTTCCATGACTTCTTGGGTATTATGTAGGACTATCTTATGCCAACTTAATCTCATGCACTTATCCTTATCCAATTTTAGTCACGTTGTAAAAGGTTAAGAAAAAAATATGTCACATATTTAAAAAAGTTAACTTGATTAAGAAAACCAATGGAATTTTTGGATTCAGCATATCAAAATCATTTCAAATCAGCTGAAAAAACTTGAACAATTAATTGGTGTTGACCAGTCCATTATCATGATCATCATCAATGAATATTGAACTTGATACTGAAAGAGTGTCATATTTACTCTAAGCTTATAGTTCATGGTTTCAGAAAAGTTATTGAATTACTTTCAACAATATTTCCACTTGAAATTCTTATTAATAGTGGAGGTGAAGAATAAAGACGTGTGGAACCGAGTACTAGGGTGCTAATGGCTGATACATCCACCACCATGAATCTTTCTTACTGTGCCATGGATGCACGGTACTAAGCTCAGTTAAGCCCATAGAATATTTTCTATCACAATGAGATGTCCTTTGGTGAAAAAGTGACGCTCCCAGCTGCAAAATTGGTTTCAGTTTTTTAGATTTCCTCCAGTATGCACCCAATTTTAGGTTTGGTTGAAAACACTCCATGAGGAAATTTGAGAGACAAATACCTTATTCGATGACAGCTAGAGTGGTACTTGAACTTGAAAGTGAGCACAGAGAAAAAAAGAAAGAAGTAGGCATGGCAACTAGTGCGGCCTAGAAATTTTCGAAGTAATTACGCATCTTGCAACAAGGTGGCTCACTTAGACTTGCCATCTGTGAACTAGGCTTCTAATGATCATCCTGGGTTACTCTATAAAATAATCGTTAAAAGAATATATTTCTGCGAAAGCCAGATTGCCGTAAAACAACCCATCATGCTTAGGATGTAGGTAAAATTTATGTCTGTGTCCCATTCTTTATCATTCACTATCATTGTCTTTCATTTTATGCCTACATCAAAAAATCTTTATTGTATCAGCATTAGTCTAGTTATACCCTTTACCAAGCTCTGACAAATTGTTGATGCTTGAATCACATTGAGCACCTCTGGTATGGCTCTGAAGTTCTCTATACTACTATAAGCTACCTTCAATAAAGATATTTCGTCATGTTTGCACCTACTCTCTTGAAAAAAAGTACTTAGTTACTTTTTACGCTTTACTCATATTCTCCATACGCATCCACGATTTTCCCTCATTCCACTATGAAGTGCGTGCACCTGTTGATTCATAAAACTTTATGAATGACTCTAAGCAGCAGTAAGCTTCCAAACCTTTTATCACAATGTACCTCCGTATTTGACACATTCTTTTATGCATTTAGTTACTGTATTTCAAGTTCATGCTGTTTTTCCATTTGTACAATCCATACTCTTTTGTGCTTCTTTTAATCTCTTCCGTCCTCCTCTGCAATACCACTGAAGATAACAAAAATAGTTATACAGTATTTACTATATGATTCTCTGAAATGTAATGTACTATTCGTTCATCGACTGTAGAGGTGGTCCTAGGTTCGATCGTGGGCGTGCTCATAGGCTGATTTTCGCGTGGACACGAAATACATTTCTTCACAAGGAAAGGAAAACTTTTTATTTCCTGACTGCATTCGGATACTTTGTCATTAATGATAATTTATAATAAAAACCTAAAAATTTTCTTATGCTCTCCAGTTGCTCAAAGTTTAAACATAAAATATTTTGGAAATTTTCCGGATTTTTACATTGATCCACTAGATCTGTGTTTCAGCCGATGTTGATGGAATGCCAAAAATGATTAGAGAGTTTTTGGTCTATTACGTCGTTATTGTTTGCACGCTTGATCGAACTAGCCCTTTGAAACTGTGAGTGATAATTTATAAGTATCTATTTTTTAATCAATGAAGTCTATGTGCAGTTGAAATACCTACTGCTGCCGTAAAATTATGGTGAATATGAACTTTTTGGTCGCTTATTGTGCTATCACTGTATGAGAGTAGAAATTTTATGAATACATTATTTGTAAAATTATTATATTATCAAGTTTTTATTGCCGCACAATGTGTTTAGCAAGTATTGTATTAGTGCTATTACGTAATGTCTTAAACTCTCTGGCCTGTAGAAGTTGATATAGTTGTACCTCTTAACTCTCTTAATTGCTATTCGGGTGTCATAAATGTAAGCCAACATAAATGGACTTTTGACATTTTACGATTTGATTTGTTACTAGGAATGTGCCAATTCCAAAGTTTGTGCTGATACTGATTCTCATTTTTGGATGGTTCAGAGTCTTTGTTATCTAGAATTTATGTTTGTTTACCAAATCTAAAAATTTACATTTATATCTATTTCTTAAAGATTTACCTGATAAGTGAAAATTCATTAAATTCATATACCGTTTATAATTTAGTATGTCATTTTTGATTGATGCAGTTTGAAATGTATTCTTATACAATTGGAAGAAATGGTATGCATTCAGGGTCAGCTTCATTAGAAAATGCTTCAATGCAACAAAAGAAGAATATCATCAACATCTCAATCATAACAGACCTTAATGCATGCTTATTCAATGTTAGTAAGGATTACTCTATGAGTAATTAACCCTAACATGCACAGTAGTCAACTGGAGCCCAGATGTGTGATACCGTCAGTCCATCTGACAGGGTGTAATTTTAGAAATCAGTGGCAGAATGTTGGCCTTGGGCTCATTTNTATTCTAGGAAACCATTATTTGGGCTAAAATTACACCCTAGGGACACACAACTGCCCAACCAGAATACCCAAGATGTACGTAAATGATAACAAGTAGTGCGTATCTGAGTATATTCCAAAACAGCTGATTCACCAGGGTTGTCACCCAAGCATAAGAAAATATTATTTGCCAATAAATTTGTTTGCTCAACAACTAACATATACGTTTGCATATATATGTTTGACTTATATTATAAGCATAGCATGCAAATGAACATACAAAGAGTTTCATTATTGATAGCTAAATCATGAAAAATGTTGAAAGTATGCAACTTATAATCTAAAGCATCCCATGCAAATGAACATATAAATGGGTTCATTAATTATAGTTAACGTCATCAAAAATGTTGAAAGTATGGCATTCTGAAAATAAATACAAGTTTCTTTACAAAAAGGAAAAGTGCTTGGCAGTGGCAAAAATAAATTTGTTGGAAAGGAATTTCAGGGTAACATTTTCATTTTAATAGTAGCTGCTAATTTAAGTTAAACAAACTACCATTAGCTTTGATTACAACCTCAATCTAGCTCATGAATCTAGAGAAAACTGATTTAAGTTCCCCTGGAAAGGGTTTCAAAAATTTCCTTAATTCTGTTGATCAACAGGGTTTTTGTCATACTGACATGGTGGTGAGTATTTTTCTCAACTGTTAACTATTCATAGTAGTCCATTTGGTTTAGACATGAGAGTCAGGAAACTTAAGTCTTAAAAGTTTTCCCAAATCAACCATTTCTAAATTTTCCAAGAGGTGACAGCCTTGGCTGTCACAAAATGACAACTAATCCAGAAATGATTTGGGAATTCCTT
>VOMN01024302.1:0-14786 GCA_014899125.1 Orchestia grillus
CGAAGCTGTCATACTCGTATGTACGCTCGGCGCACTGACCTGCAAAGTAATAATAAAAGTGGGATTGTTTTTCCAAAGTAAAAGGTGAAAAATTGGATTTTTTAAAACTTTCTTTTCAGGCTCATTTATCAAAGTTTTCAAACTCTTATTTGACTTGTTCGTAATCCTTCAGTATTTTCAGCTATTTTGTTTTGATTGAATTCAAATTAAATTTTTGTTGGGAGAATTTTCATGCCTTAACAGCTTGTTAAGTATAATTGAAGTGATTACTCCGAAGTGATTCTCATCATTTGTGCTATGTGCTGAAGCAAATTTGGAATAAAATTTAATTTGACATTTTCTGGATCCGAGTTCAATTGTAGGGTTTACTTGAAAGGTTTAGGTAGTGTCCTCGGACCAGCCTGCTAACCGAGTCATTCCTTATCAAAATTCCACTTTTGCAAATAAAGGTATCCGCACCAGCGTAATATCTCCTTCACAAAAAACAACGCAGCTTGATTCCAATATCAAATTTAGACCAGGATAAGCAATAGGAGTTAGTTTAAGAACGCGAAGTTCCCAGGGACTCATCGGCAAATGAATCAAATATTCGTTGTGTGTGTACTAGAAATATTCTGTCACTACTATCTTTTATTTTTAGGGCAATGGATTGCACATTTTTATTTTATTTAAGCACCACGCCGATCTTTATTCAAGCTCTTTAGATTGCCGAGCGATTGCCGTTCTGAAGATCAATAAACGAATTTGATAAAATTATTTTTTTAATAGTAGGTAAAGTTCTTGGTTGAACTAGAATGTAGCACTTGCCTCTTCATTAAAATACAAATCGAACTACAGGTATTACTCGCTAAATGTAACATACTGTTTCTTTGGTCGCTCAATTTTCTCTACTCTCAGGAACATCGCTGCAGTTTCGTAATATCGCAACTATTGCAATTACTGTAAGTTAGGACTCTGTAAAACTGTTCACATACTCCAATCATTGCTAATATGCTGTCATATCTTAATCATTTGTTGAAATACCTAAACTATGTTGATATATCTCAAAATATATTGACATCCCCATAATTAATGCTGACTCATCTTAAAATGTATTATACAGAATGAATTTCTACATCCAATGAGATCAAGTATGATAAAATCGGTAAATTGAGGTGCATTGAATTAGCATTTAGAAGTGAGGTGACATTTTTTTGAAACATTCTGTATATCAATCTTGATTATTTAAGATTTACTTTACGGGTTAACTCAACATACACACACACAAATAAGATCACCATTTTTGGCACGGCTTAGCGCAGTCAGAAGTGACGGTGCATATTTTTGAGTCCTAAATTTTTTTCATCTAAACTCGACTTCTTACCGTTGACTGCCGTGCCACATCCCGCCAACAGGAGGGCGGCAAGGAGGAGGTGTTGCCTCATTGATGCTGCCATTCTACCTACGTCTCCTTCGACAACCGTAGACTGCGCCTAAGGTTCTCTTTCGTCGAATTATATATATGTAGATGTTCATATCTCATCCGTAGACACCACGTGTCTCGCTCCCAAGTAATTGACAAGATAGAGCGTGCATATGTTTTTTCCCATTCTTCAGTTTATTAAAAGAAAACTTTGGCACTTTCCGTGGGGGTGGAAAAGTTACAAGGTCATTCTACAGGTCCCAGAGCCATTAGCATCATGAATAAATACAATACGGGAAAGTACTGTTACGAATAGGACACAAATTCAAGGAAAGATCCCTGAAAAGGTAAATAAATTTAAGATAGAAGAAAAGTGAAGGCAGGCGAGACACAAAAAAAGTGGGATGCAGATCAACAGTAAATTTTTGCTTTGTGAAAACCCAGTCATGCACCATGCTTGAAGACCTATTTTAACATCAACCCCATAACGACAAAGTTATTTTTCAGATAAGGTTACATTTAGCGTTCTTCGAAGCACTAGCTGCAGCCTCATGTTTGTATGCAGTGAGACTGCAGTCATTTTTCACTACAAACCAGCAGCATTCTCTTAAAACTGGACAGTGCCGGCCTTTTGTTTGATAAAGAGTTGAAACCAAAAGCGGCTGAGGCTAAGCAGGTGGGCATTAATCTGGATGGCGTCGCTGAGGCACGGACTGACTCGTACACCCATACTCGCTACTGCTCCTTGTGACACACGTACAGCACGGTATGCACACGCACACGTACACTTACACGGGCTCAAAGACATGCAACCACTTACTGTGACACTTACTGCACAGGTGTACAATGATATACTTGTGCATACAAAGACGGTTGGGGAACTATGCCTACGGATGTAAAGAAACATCAGCCGTGGAATGGAAAAAATTAAGTAGGGATGGTTTTAAGACAAATCGAAGGAAACGCGATTCTTATGACTGGAAAGTGTACAGAAGACTTAACGTCTCCGAAAGTGCTATTAATCCTTTTTTTTACACGTAAGGAACGCTTACGGCTTTCCAATAAGCCCATTGATATTACATCGCATCTCACTTGATTTGAGCTTTACAATGCGTAAGCTGATTAGTTTTGAATTTCTTTAAAATTAGGCCTTGTATCCCTGTCGTCCCCATTCTCATTTAGAACGACTCGCCTGGTTATGACTTCATAAAATATTGCTTAGTTTTTCAGACGTTTCTTTATTGGTAAGAAAATTTTGTGAGCAACCGAAATTCTATTTTTAATGCCATGATTCATATACGGTCATTTTCGATCTCACTGGGAAAATTGAGTAAAGGAAACGATTGAAGTGCATACCCAGGCTTCAACAGACCCCCTAATACCAGGGCAAGTAAATTTTTGAACGATTTTCTTGGTCTTTTTAGGCTACAGAAAATGATTTTTTAAATGTTAATAAACAGATGACCACCAGTTAACCCTTCAAACATGCAATGTACGACCTAACCACGTCCCTAAACACATATATAAACGTAGTAGTAGTAGCTCTTCTATTAGACGCAATCTATGCACCTGTATTTGGGGTATTGAGGGATATTCACACTTAAATAATTGCACCAATACATTGTTAAATTCTACATTATTTATAGAAAACAGCTCATTCGGTACATTTCTCAAACTTCTGATCCTAATACAACATTTTCAAAAGTTATTTTTCAGTTCTCGTTGCTACCGTACCTAAAAATTTTCTTACTGAGTGTATTGAGTACTAACTAGAGCGGTGATCATCATTTTTGCATCGATCGTGAGAACGTTTAGGCCGTTAGTGAAAAAAGCTCGATTAGGGCTCATACTTGTCCAATGCAAAAAAACTCCGGAGAGAGTTCAAGTGATTGACATAGACATTAAGGATATAGCACGAGGGCGCGGTAAACCACCAGCCTCTCTCGGAAGAAAAACAGAGGAGAAGGAAAAGAAGAGAATGAAAACTAAACTTATGAAAAACTCCCGTAACAAGAAATCCAAACTCTTAATTATGTTCACTTCGAGTGCGAGTCCAGCTTCGTATATGAGAGTTTCTGTCAAAACCTTGGCTGCACCCTCGCTTTTTGCTATTAATAACCATCTCGTACACACTCTGAGGAGTGTTTTCGAGTATGTTGGGCAAATTTTGTAATGCAGTCTGGATTTGTGAGGATCAACATTGGCTGAAGTTTTACAGTTTTAGTGGTTGAGACGCCGAAGTTGCCTGCGAAGTATAACTCCTCAATAGTAAATTCTGGAACAGTTTCGTTTGCTTGTATACCATTTTCGTAGTTTCTAAATGCACATATAATTCATGTCTATCCTCATCGTAAGAGTGCTCTCACTTTCGTCGGGTGCTTGCACCATTCGCTGCGCAATACTTTTCATCGTTTCTAATTCTCTTTTGAGGTAATAGAATTACCCCAATTTCACGCGAATTTATTGATTTGCCTTACACTATAAAAACATTTATCAATGAAAGTTGTGCCATTTTTGGAGTATGGTTACGTAAAACAATTTTTGTGTAGAAGGTGAACCTTGCACGTGAGTAGAAGCTTGTCTCTGCATCTCGTTCTCAGCAGTTAGACACGTGCGCTAGTCGTATCGTGGGAACTGCAACCCGGTGTTTGTGAGGAGGGGAGGAGGGGGGGACGTAGGGGGAGAAAGAGGTTCTTCTTCATCTAGTTTATGATAGCATGGGAAGAAAAATGCTATTATTCACGGTAGACAATACTGCATCATATTTATATGAACTCGACAGCTGTTTAGTTGCTAAGGAGGAACTTTTTGAAACACTTCGTTGATTTATCATTGATACGGTGATTAATTCATTAAGAAACACATTTAAGTGACGCTGTCCTTAGGGTTAACTCAGAAAATTAGAGTCTCAATATTTAATCGAGTCGGTTACGCATCGTATCGACAGCTTTATCGAAGCAAATTTCATCACTGGCAATTAAAGCTGATGCCTGTATCGCCTTCACCTCAGCTTGGTTACAGATATAAAATTACAACAAAAACTTGACATCAACTCTGACTCTCTCAATTTTTCGAAGCTTTCATTTTTAGTGAAAAAGATTTCTCGGAGCTCTTTTTTAACTAATTTTAAATCGTAAAGATTTTGCTCAGGGCTCCCGACAGCCATGTACAAGTGCAAGGTTTAAGATGAAGCCGCCTTTACCCTGGTGATAGCGTTGAGAATTCAATATACTTTATCATCCTATCGACGCTGCAGCGGCGAGCCCGATCGGAGTGTTCCATTATCTCAGGACAAACCACCACGAAAGCAGAGTAGTTACTCCAATCCACTGAGTATTTGTAAACATCACTGTTCTAGGAAGGGTAAGAATTCACAAGTGTACTGGCACTCTAGCGAGTTGAGCACGATTGCAGAATGTGACGTGGGATTTTCTATTTTGGTGCAGCTATAATAGAAAAAATCTCTAGTGCAACACTTCAAGAAGAGGTAGTGTAGAAATAACTCGAAGTTGATTCAGCTACTCTATGTCGATGTAGATTATTACGATACTATCAATGGATTTGATTTTGGAGAAATGAGGCTTCGATATACCTAGTATCTTGCGAATGATGTAAATCTTTTGCTTCGTCGGGGTGTGTCTTTTGAAGATGACGTAACTATTCGCCTGAAGTTAAGCCTATCAAACATCACTGCATAGGTACCTAGGACAGTCGTCCGAATCAGAAGATGGCCGGGGATTCGTAATGAATATTTGGACACCGTGGAGGCTAACTTACAATACAGAACAAAAAAGTCAGCATAGAATTAGTAATTCGTGGTTAGAATGGACGAAGAAAATTATAACTTGGCAAAACAAAAAATCCTGCATGACTTATCTAATTTTCCTACGAAAACTTTGAAAGTTTTTCTCAGCATGAATCTGAAGGGCTTGGCCTTTAAGTCTTTGGCAAAATTAAATTTCGCGAAATCAAAGCTGAATTTTGTATGTAGACCATGTTAGTCGTTCAAATATTGTACGAGACTCAGACCTGTTCATTTGTTAGACGTTGGGGCCATTGTTATCAACCAAAACCAAGGTCAAGGCCGTTGCCAGATATCTGAAAGTCTTCTTTTTCTTGCGCAGTATTGATGATGTATGTCGAGTCCTGGTATCTGAGAACACATGAACATGAAGAACACAGGGAACATTCTCTTCTGGTGCATTGTTAAGTATCTAGCCTCGTCAAATACCAAGTTTGCCCCGATGCTAATATAATTTTCTTCATGCATACGTTATGCATAGGTTATGCATACGTTATGTATACGTTATGCGTATGTTATGCATACGTTGGCTGTGAGCACATTAGTACGTATTTAATTTTAAGAATTAATAAAATTTATCGTCATTATTCTTGATAATATGTACATGGTTTATTCACTGGGTGAGTTAAGCAATTAATACAAAATCTCCTGTTATATGTCACCGCATTCCTACTAGGTGGCAACTATATCAACAAAATGGGAGACGTATCCATATTCGGCATGGCGAGACACCTTATCAGATAGCAGTGATCCCAAAATTCAGGCAATAAGAGAATGAAAAATAGTTCGAAAATATATTATGGACTTTTTCATCGAACAAAAAATTTTCGGATGATGCTGGAATATTTCGAGACGATGAGTTAATCATTACCGCCAAACGCAACCTTATTTTTTATTCATATTAACTTTTGTAATAAAATTTATATGGAGAATCCTATTAGAAAGGGCAATTAGATGGCAGTGTGGGTTCAATCACCCGCAATTCTCATACATCAAAAGTATTTCTCAAAACTATTTCAGAGCTACAGAAGTTCAACAGAAACATTCCATTCATACATATAGAAAATTGGGAACGATTTTTGTAAAGAAATAATACTATCGATATGCTCGATCGATCAACGAGAAAAAGAGGTTAACTCATACTTTCGCAAAAGGTAAGGTTAAATTTTCACAAAGAAAAATCGCAATCTATTCAATTATCTTCGACTCAAAGAATTAGACATATAACATATTATTGAAGAGAATCATTAAATCAAAAACATTCAACGATACGCAGCCATGCAGAAAATATACATTTTGTTAATTTTAACTCATTCGTAAAAACAGCGACTAGCGCCGGTAATCTGGATCGCATAAATAAACTAATAAACTACATATATGTATTCTACGTAGCCACTAGCTATCAACCGTGACATTAAGAGAAACCTGGTCAAATTTCTACAACCGTTTTTATTCACACATTATGAAAACATAAAGAACACATCTCTTCCAATTCCCATATTCTCATGACCCAGCTGTTAACTCACTGCTTAGAAGCCTAATTTTCACATCAATCACATGACATTTCCCAAGCGCGGAGCTGAAATTGCAGGTTGTCAGAGATCGTTGAATCTCCGTAGAATATACAATATATTGATTGGCTCAGGACTGAGGGAGCTGCACGTTCCTGACTTCCCACGCATAAAATGATTTTTCCTCCTCTTTGCAGGCTGGTGATAAGGTGACCGTAGTGGCTGGCGTCTTTGCTGCACTCGCAGGTAGAAAATGCAAGAAATACCACAGTGAAATGTTGAAAGTAAGTAAGCACAAGTGGTATAATGTAAAAAATACCGTAATGAAATGTTGAAAGTATGTAAGTACAAAGTAGTATAATGTAAAAAATACCACAATGTAATGTTGCAAGTAAAAAATACCGTAATCAAGTGCTGGAATTCCCTGCACTCTATGTGGTTTTAATTAACACAAGCTGACAAAGATTGAAGATTTCTGCGACGTTCACTACGATGGACTAGTATTCATTCACAAATTAAGAAAAACTATTCAAGACCGTCAGATATGATCTAACATTTTCTCTACGAGCCAGTGTGAGAAATCTCATTGGCGAGACATACAGTAAAATGCAAATATGAACCAAAGGCCTAATTAGAATTTAAATTTTTAAGCAGAAAATCGAAACTGAAGTTTTTCCAGTCAATTGGGATGAAGAAATATTGGCGGGAGTAGTATATTTTTAGAGCCTGATTCGGATGAATATTATGGATCACGAAGCTGAAGGCTGTAATTAATTAATGCTATGCCGTTTGCCTGCCTCAGAAAATTGTATATGAGTGGTGCAGTGGGAACACAATTTTAGGCCTTAACTGACCCACTTTCAGCTTATTTTTAGAGAACTTTGCTCTGCAGAAGTACGTCTTAGTGCGGTAAGTAGATCTTAATATGGGGATATTACATTTGTCATGACTGTATTCGTGATGGAATGTCATTATTACAAGGCAAAAAATATGCGTTGTCTAGATGAATCTAATATTTGGCTAGCGTCTCTAGTGCATTTAAGATATAAAAAATTGGCGCATTGTCACTGGCGCACACCGCCTTGAGTGTGAAACAGTTTTTTATCAAGAATGGCTTGACCCCATTTATCCACCCTCCCTATTCACCCGATCTCGCTCCCGGCGACTTTTTTTTGTTCCTCCCAATGAAAAAAGTCCTCATAGGAAAACGATTTGCAGGTGTTGCAGAGGTTCAGCAGAAAACGAGGAAGTTACTAAAAAGCATAACTTCACATGAGTTCAAGTGCTGCTTTACAAAGTGGAAAACACGTTAGGACAGGGACATTACTTCAAATGAAAAGTACTTTGGAGGTGATAAGACTATAAACATGCAACAGTAATAAAATAAAATTAAATGAAATAATTCTGGTTACTTTTGTGCCCCTCGTACGAGCGTACTACTAAGTGACACACCGGCGCGTGTCAAACTTGAGGGTCACGATGCTGTTGGTGTGTTCAGCGCATTGTAGAATTAGGATATTATTTGTGTACCGAACTTACGTGTTTTTATGAACCATTGTTATCTGAGTTCCATGCAGGGAAGAGTTGCAGGAAAAGTAACACGTAATATTCTGTGTGTCTTTTTCTTCTACTTCACAGTTGAAAAGATTTTTGTTTTATGTTTCTCTACCTTTTAATCTACATGCAATTTTACTTCTGTTGGTTTCATAAAATTTTTCATTTAAATATGTAGCGTACTTTTTTATGAATTTACTCACAGGAACAGAAAAACTGAGTATGTAAGATAATTACGCCACAATGTGTATTTGCACAATAATCATTGTGGGAAGTATGCGATGAATGTCTCCTCGTTCCTTTATTTTCAGCGTGGAACGAAAAAACAACCTATTAGGAAGTTATTTAATTGTCGGGGTCGTATATTAAGGTGCGTTCGTGGTATCGCGTAATTTTAGTCAACATGCAAGAAGATCTCGTAAAATGGCACGTTTATTCGGCCGTAAGAGAGTTCAATTGTGGAATGTGTATCAGGTGGCAAACAGTTGAGTGAATCTTACGTTCTCGGTCTCCCCTGCACGATAAACGACGTTCAGACGTCGTGATGCAGCGTGTTGTGATTACGAGATAGTCAATTCCCTCGCTGACGTCGTACGACTCGTTTAAAAACCCGAGAATGGACCCCTTAGCTTGCTCCTGTTGCCACTTTTTATTCTATTTCATTCCATCCTTGAAATAAAATTGAAGACCATTAGGGTCTTCAATTTAATGAACACCCTAATGGATCTTCAATTTAATGGTGATGTCCCTAAGATCCGAATGGGTTTTCAATTTAATGGTGGTGAGTGAACACCATTAGGGTCTTCACTCATCACCATTAGGGTGTATTGTCCAATATTGTACAGTCCAATAATTTGCATAGGCAGGAAACTCTACGGGTAATCGAAATGAAGATTGACAACTTTTATTTTTAACGTAGTTCCGTTAAGGCAACAGTAGGCTTCAAACTAGTTTCGAGCCATCAGGAGACCATTTGTTTGCTTTTGATGCATGGAAAAGCCGTGACCTCACACCGTGGTTTAAAGAAGTGAATTCGACAGTTTTTTCTGTAAATATCAGGCAAAATTTCGCCTAGAAAAGAAGTCGCAATTTTTTCTCAGAAAAATCATGAACTGCTGATATAAAATGGCATAACACTTGAAGAGTCTTTCGACGCTACAGAAAGTTTGTAACCAAGAGTGTCAGAAGATAAGGAATGAAAAGAAGAGATAATTTTAATTAAATTCAAGGGTTTTACTCGTAGAGTCGCACTATTTCTTTTGTACCAAACTGGTTAGTTACCGAATTCTCGTTAATTACTTATTTTTACAAAGGCGATTGTAGAGTCCTCAAGAGTTGTTTGAGACTGAGCCCAACAGTCGGAACGTCGAATTATTATCGTTTTCATACCCTTCTTCTTTCTACAATTTTACGAGACAGTTAGCATTGACCATTCCATTTACTTTTATGGAGTAATAGAGGTCACATTTTGAAGCCTTTTGTAACATGGGCTAAAATTTTATTCATCATTTATAGGGTTCTAAAATCAACTACTACAGGGCCAGCAAGAACCGATGGCTGCAGTTCCTTGTGATCTGACAATATCCTATAATAAAGCCAGGTAATTTTCGTAACTAAATATTTTCACACCTCTAAACTCCTTCTTACTCGCGACACTACAATGTTCGTACTTTTGCGTAGTATTTTAAGGTCTCGCCAAAAAAAAAGTTCAATGAATTTCTTACATTTGCGTCCTTTCTAGGGCACCAACTTTGTTTTCGTTACGCATAACATTCCGAGAAAACTACTGAAAAATATTTGTCTTCTCATTTAAATTGTGTGAAACTATTACAAATTCATTTATGGTGTGACATAAGCGTCTCAAGTTTTAAGTTTAAAGATACAATCATGTTCTCTCTCTCATCTGCTGGCAGATGTCTCGCTCAGCTTTGTTGTAACCTAAACCCACAAACCGAATCAAAATTTCTCTAGCAATTAACTGTACTTACATCGAAAGTTCTTTTGATTACTCATCACCTTCTTCACGACAAACATCTCCGTCTCACAAACAAGACATCGAATTAAATTAACATAGAACACTTGTTCTTGCTGGATTGTCTTTACCATTTTCTAACAGAAAATACGAACTAAATCATTAGAGCGCTACTCTGGAACGAGAATGTTTCTAGCAATTAAACGATACGAGGTAAGAAAAAAAAAACTGAAACGGTGATACTCTCATATATTTTATTTCACTTCATGTAGATCACAAATTTTTTATATTTTTAGGCATTGTTTTCCATTGCTCTGCAATGCAACGCAGAAAAACTCCCAACCAGCGAATAAAATGACGAATTTCTCTGGCCATATTTAAAGACGTTACAATACGTTAGGCGAGCACGCAGTGGACACCACTTAGTCATGTTGCTCTGTTAACCCTTTAATTACACCTTGATTTAATATCTCGCTGCTAATTAACTTTTCGCATAAAATTCTTTATTGAGTGTGGTGTTTTGCATGTTTGAATGAATGGTCGAGTAGAAATATAACACGAATGGGTTATCTCTAACAGGTGTTTCACGCATCACATTGTTGAACAGATGTTGGAATCCATATTTAAGCCCGTTAATGTAAGTTTAAGGCAGCGTGAAATTTGAATTTAGGTTTGACTTGAGAGTCACACCATGCACGAGGTCTGTTCTGTCTACGGCGCGATGATGAAGCTGCTGAAGCTCCTGGCCGGCAGCTCGGCGTTGATGAAACGGGTGCCGTCTATCGAGATGGACACAAGCTCCGGAGCGTCGTTTCTGTTCGACACCAATGGATAAATTTTCAACGGAGATGCGAAAGAAATGTAACTCAAACATTAGAAATCCTCCCGTATGGATGCATAGTGGGCTATTTTTATTTGCTATAGAACTTGCAGGTGTTTTCCATTAACTTAGAGAATCTCTTCGCTGCATCTTCAACTTCAATGAGATATTTTTTCTATACAGAAACTTTCGTCTATTCAAGTATTTGGATTCCTGGGAACGCAAAATAAAAAAAAACAGTTTTGTTATCTTTTTAAGTTCATCCTTAAAATTAGAGGCAGAGTTTGTAAAAGTTCAAATAGAAAATATTTTCCACTGCATACCATGTAACTCAGCGGTTAGAACTTCATTTAAATTAATCGTTAAAGCGATTTTGAGCTGGTGATATACATGTAAAATGATATACGATGATCTTTCGAAGAAAAACAAGAAGATTTTCTGGGTCACTTGCTTGTGAAATTAAGGCAACCGCACGCAACATCACCGAATTTCAACAGGCGAGTACCATTTCATTTCCTTGTTTTAAATATGAGTTTGAAGGATTGCGGCATGGTTTTTAGATATTTGTTTTGGATAGGTGCAGTTTGAAGCAGGTTTGGACGTTATGTGCTTAACTTAGCTTAGAACTATGAATCACAATTCAAAATTTCGTCGCTACTTTCACTCGTAATTTTAAGGTTGTAGTCTTACTGTTCACAATCGGAAGTTTTATTGCCACTTCCACATTTTAACTTTAAGGCTGTAATTTCATTGAGTGAAAACCTGAATGTTATATGCTTTGTACGAGTCTGATTGCGGAATAAGCGATTACTTTTTTTTTCTTTCTTGTCTAAGCACTTAACATTTTGATTCTACCAATAAAAATTTTCACACCGGGAGGCCGAATAAGAAAAAGAATTTCTTCTTCTGCCCACAGCCCAGTGATGGACTATAGTGAAAATGATGCTCTTATACTTGAATAAATTTTGATTGCACAATGCAACGATATTTTACTTAGATAGATATTTTAGTCGTTGAAAAATGAGATACGTTAGAATAAACCTACGAATTACCAGTATACGATCATATCAACAATTTGGAGATAGATTACATTGTGGTTGGAAATCCGATTTCTGAGGCTTGCATAGGTAGGGGCATTAGTGAGTTTTATGCAACTTATTACCACTTACCTGGTGAGAATTACGACGGACACAGATCCATCCGCCCTGAGAACGGAGGCGGCGTAGACACCGCCGACAACGGTCGTCTCCACGCGCACACTGCCGCGCTTGAAGAACTTGCCGAAGTGGGCGAGCGCGTAGTGCATCGGCTGCTTGTAGAACTCGTCCGCCGTCTCGAAATCACACGAAATTTGTTATTTATTAAAACAAGGGACGCCCAGGATCCATATTCAGGTTAATATTTGGAACCCTGTTATTTCAAAATTTCAAAACCCCGTGGATGTCTCCAAATATTAACCTTCACGAAATTTGTTATTGCGTAATGCGGCATAGGTGAAAATCTGGTAGCGCTAAGTAAGTCTGCGAGTTATACCACTAGGTCAAGATGGATTACGTAGCACACGGATGGATTTAAGTAAAATGTATCTCTGGTTTTTCTAGATTCCTGAAAACTGAAGTCATGTGCTAGCTAGATGTTGATGCCTACGCCATCCACTGTCATTTATGATTGTTCACCCTCGAGACTGAATTATATTCAATCCATAAAATAATTGAGAAGATTGTCAAACCAACAACACAAAAGACACCGATAATATGAATTTCATATAACTTTTAGGTCAGGACTTCTCTCGACGAAACACATTACACATCCTGGGTCATTGCTGTATTTTCCAAGAAGAAAACAACTTCAAAAGATGATCCCAAAAAGACAGTGATATTTTACTCAATGACCGCTGTAAAAAACAGACAAGAACGCTCGTAGAGATCGCTAAAAACATCGCAGATGTATAAGAGTAAACTAGCGTTCGTAAAATGATGAATTCCACTGCGAGCTTTCTATAAAAAACGCTGTATCGAGGAAGTCAAAAGTATACTACGGAAACAGCTGATGAGCCAAAAAACAAAGTGTTCTTACAGCGTTGACAATCATGGGTGAGTCATTTGCACCACCGGGCCATCCAGGGCCCCCGCGGGTGTCCAGCGCGAGGTTCCAGTCAATCCAGCCAGTCGAGTAGTAGTTCAAGTTCTGGAGCAAACGGATTTATCGATTCATCAAGTTCTGGAGTAAACGGATGTATTGATTCACCAAGTTCTGGAGTAAACGGATTTATCGATTCATCAAGTTCGGAGTAAGCGGATGTATTGATTCACCAAGTTCTGGAGTAAACGGATCTATCGACTCACTAAGTTCTGAAGTAAACGGATTTATCGATTCATCAAGTTCTGGAGTAAGTGGATTGTCGATTCACCAAGTTCTGGAGTAAACGGATTTTCCACAAGCCAAGGTGAATGAACTGCGCAAGCATTATGTGTGATTTTTTGCAAGGATTTGTTTACTAGAACACAATGTCATCTCGGTATGGTGTATACTGACATCTTTTCCTTACTCATAAAAACAACAGATAAGAAGAGTTTTGAGAACAGTTCTTGACAAGTGGAAGCTTTTCTCTTGTTTAGCGTCCTAGGTACCTCAGTGTTCATATTTCCCTGTGAATGTGTCTTTCTTAAATGTTTGGAATCTTGGCATGTATCATAGATATACTTACTTAGCAAAATGAACGAGTATCGATCGGAGCTACAGTACCCATTGATCATTGAAAAAATATCGAGAAGAAACACAGATAATGAAATTTTGCTAAGGAAATTGTGCGAAAATTAGATTAAAAATTCGATGATCTCCATATGCTCCCTTTCATTTCATAACTGAAAGTTCATTTTAGTGGGGTGAGATCATAGTACATATATCTCAATAACAGAAATGTCATGTAAGTATTTTTTCAGGAGAGAACAAAGAGTATTTTATTGTCGGAAAAGTTTCTCTTGAAAATGTTTTCGAAGCTGCTTTCGAAATAAAGCGTTTTTTGAGCCGATCTGCTGTCTTGATGAGAATCTGATGACGCGACTTAGATCAATGAAGCTCTGTAAATACAGAAAATATTTTCATTTATTTTCAAGAAAGTTCGCTTAAAAGCTAATTGAAATTTATTGATGGATTCACATGAGCGCAACCTACGCTATTATGTTGTCGTGCACTTTCATGAAATTCTAATCTCTGTGTAGAATATCGGTGCGGACAGCGTAGTTTATTAATGCGCTTATGGAAAAGAATACAAATAGAAACAAGAATCAATGAAAATAACAAAGCATAAGAGCGTATATAGGCTCATTTGTTGTACATATTGCTTGAAATTCACTTACATTCGTGTAACCTAAAAATATCGAATGAAGTGGACTCTCAAATTGAGGAGGCATACAATATTTTATCACTTCTACGCGTATCTATGTTACCGATCGGCAAGATGATCAAACACATAAATCCTTCCGAAATAATTCATTAGTAGTTTCTTCAATGCAAAGTGTATTACGAGACGCATTATGGTGTTTTGTTCTTTAGTCCAATATATCTAAGGTGCCTAAATAAGCCACCTAAAAATGCAACAAAATCCAAATATTCTTTAATCAGTAAACGTGTATGTAATGGTTAGGTATATATTTTAAGAGTACTGGATGTAAATCAAACAGAAGTGCATATTTTTCTTTTTGAAGTATGAAAATACAATATTT
>VOMN01024303.1:0-13904 GCA_014899125.1 Orchestia grillus
TGCCCTCCACTCGGAACGGCCCGATCAATGACTTAGTCCATGCTTTGTTCCTTGCGAATGTATAGAAGTACTTCGGATAACAGCACCCCAAAACCCCTGGGTGGCCAAAGCTATAGATAGTAAGATACCATCTTTTTTTTCGGGAAGGGGCGGATCTAATTCTCATTGTACGGTTCGCTTTAGTAAAACAGAGGCACTGAGAACTATTGCGATAATGCTGTTGACTTCAATTCTAATTCGTGTGTTTTAAAAACGGTTCTGCAGTGATGGAGCAGAGAGGAGGGGACGACCTAGCTTGCTTTCGTCTCTTCATACTAACGACTTATGGTCGCCACCGTAAGATTTATCCAAAATTGTTTTCGTCAAATTTTCCATGCACTGATTCACAGTATCCTTTATATATGGTATGTATAAAATTAAAATGATCTATTCACTTTGATTAAAATACCTTAACCAGTTATATTAAGTCCTGGAAACCCATCACGAGCAGTTCCGTCTGAATTCTGCTTATTGAGTAACCAACCGAGCTGTTGCGAGTGCTCATATCAACCGGAATATTTGAGCTGCTCGCTGCTGACGTTCTCGTTCAAGTTGGTCTAGTGCTCGCTGCCGTGCCTCATTCTGGTCTGATTCAAACAGGCCTCCTGTTTGTTCTAGTTCCCTTTTACCTTGTATGCAGACTACTCGTCTGCTACAGAATCGCTAGAAATTCATCTAACAGGTCGCTCGCTGTGTACGATGCGCCTGCGCAATTCGAAAAACATGATGTATTTTTGCGTTGGGAATCATGACCTTTCGCTAGGTCGTCACGGCTTGCTTCGTGCTCGCGTGACGAAGGTTCGCGTGCTAGCTTCGCATGACCTCTTCTTCAGTTCTAGCCCCAACCTTCTCACTCAGCCTTCCTCGTGCCCTTTTTAAAAAGCTCCCACTCTCCCGTAGCTACTGCTCTCTGTTCCCCACAATGCAGCATGTTAACACGGACAAAATTTTCCATACGACGCAGGTCAAGCACTCCTCTGAGCCATGGAACTATTCAAGATCAGTTGTTCCCATTTGTTTTTGCCAACTGTAGTAAAGTTCCGAACGTGTCTTGTCCGAACAATTTTTCTTCCAATTAAGACAGATGACTATGTTCTGAAATATATTGTTGCTGGTTGAATATTATTTGGAAATATTAACGAAATAGTTTTTGTAATTATGCAAGTGTACCATTCAAATATTCACTTCCGTTTCCTGAGTTTTCGTGCTGAAGAGAATATATTCCTCCGATAGCGCTATGGAGGCGAAAGGGAAATAAAAAACGAATAGAATGAAGTTAGAAATTCTAACTTAGCACTTGAAGTGATGTTCAGCTGTTCTAATGGAAAAGAAAACGTGCATTACGATCGTCGTAAAATTCTTTTGATCTTCTTACGTCTAAATTGAAAAATTAAACAAGGATTAAATGTCATAATTTAACATCGGTTCCTTTGATTCTCCAGCGTTGTCTCATATTTTATGAAGATTGAAGTCGAAGCTGAAAGATGGCCAAATGATGAGATCCTTTTGTGCGCCACACAACAACTGTGCAGGTGACGCCAAGTTTTCAAGCGGCAGGTGCCGTTGAATTGTCGACGTTGGTGTTAGCTGAAGCGCTCTCGTGAAAACAACTCAAACTACGTATTTAATATCATTAAATTTTTCAGTGATACGCGTAGCGTTTTTTTGTCTGCCATGGTAGCACAAATTTTACCGTAAGATCGTTCTTTTGAGCTGAGGCGGATATCAGCGGGCAATGCAAGCATTTAATTGGAGATACTATAAGTACATCCGCTATGATGATCATGTGCAACTAGGTATTGTGAATTTCTTGTATCTTTTTACGTAACGCCGCTGATAACATTCCTGCATCGTTTCAGCTTCTCGAGACCCGTAACATTCGTGTGACACCATTTGTCGATTGCTGACATTTTTTTATTATGGCTTCCAAGCAACAGGCACAAGCGTTGAAATGACACTGAGCTACAGTTTTATGCTGTGGTCATCAATATATAAAGGGACACGCGATTCGCCACGAAATTTACGTATCGCTGAATTTGAAAACGTTTTTTTATTCAAACTAAAATGTTATTTAATTTCCATGACATAGATGAATAATGTGATTTAGTTAATTGGTAGTTGATTAAATTTAAATCCGAATTCAGTTTGAACACCTTTATCGACTAAAAGTTTTTGCGAAAAAGAGGCATGTGCTTTTGTAGGGAAAACTAGCTGTAACCTTATGCATGTATACAATAAGGGAGCAGTTTGGTTTTTACAAAACACTGCCAGCATCCCTATGATTAGATTTTGAAATCCTTATTAACGGTAAAGGGTCGGTTAGTAGCAGTGACGAAGTATTTCTATTGTTCTGCAGCGAAAGCTTAACCTTCGACTATCGATTTTTATGCTTAATCTAAATTTAGTTTTCTACATTGATATGGTGTAGCAATATGTATGCATATTTTAAAGTTTGGCATATTGTTGAAATTGAGCCTAGGCTAGAAACGTTCTAATTAAATGTTTCTAGATACTTCTTTCCCTTATCCTTAGTTATTTATCTAAATCCTTTACTACTCAGGAATATTTTCAGGCCACAGCCTAAATTCGTGCTCCGGGTCAGAGATTCCCGTGTAATTTAAGCTGGCCAACCTGTACTTCGAGTTGTGGGCAACGTTGGTGTGCCACTGCTAGCAATTACCTGACCTCCTCATAGAGGGGTGGCACGAGGTGCTCTGGTGCTATCGCAATAGTGGTAGTCCACCATATATGTCGTACTTGTTTTATGCGCCATTTGATTTGTGTTCAGAATTTTCAGTTCCAGATATGCGAAATGAGTATTCGCGATTCCCAAGCAGTCGCTAGCTACGTCAGAAGAAACGATGGTATACTTTATCCTAGTCTCATATCGTATGAGAAATGCTCTGTATTACAGTACGCAATTTAAAACTGAAATATTTAGGCACTAGACGCCAGCTCATCTTCTCTCTTTAAGACACGAATTTCTGTTTTTGGCGTTAAAAGTATCTTGTGAAGTATCGTTATGACTAACAATTGGAATGTACATAAAGCTTTGGATGGTCTGGAACACTATTTCACGAAATTCATTGACACTTATCGACAGGTGACAGTGTTCTGTCAGTCGAATCCTTTGGTGACCGTGTTCTCTCTTGTGTCCCCAGCATGGCGAGCAGTGGGGGCGTTATGACAGCGAGGACCACCCTGATGCGGGGGGATCGGACGCCGGTAAAGAAGGCGAAGAAGAGGAGGAAGAAAAGAAGCATGAAGAGGGCGATTGGGAAGTAGGAGAAAGAAGCAGCGACTCGCACGCTTCTTACTTCCGGGACGGCCGTACACGAGTGGACTACGTGCTCGTGTACGAGGGCATCGCTGTGCTCCACGCGAACGCGAACCGTAAGAAGCGCAAGAGCTCAGGCCGGGGCGATGGCAAGGAGGGCAGCAGCAAGAAGGGCGACCGAAACGAGATGTGGAGAGCCAAATTTATGGGGTCGCTGCAGCGGGCAGGTCTTCTCATGGAGGAGGTGAGGCGGCTGTTTGGGATGGCGTCGTTCTGAAATAATATAGCTGGGGTGCTGCGATTACGTGCTGAGGTGAGAGGCAAAGCAGGCGCACTTTTTTGTACCCTTTGAAAGTTTAGTGAATTTATCGCGAAAGCGAGCGGCTTTCGATTTTGTGCGAGGGCGACGGAAACAGGTGCACGCAATTTTGGTTCTGGATTGGATGTAGGTCTGAGTTGAAGGGACGTTGAGTGAGATCATTCGTAAATTAAGATGAAATACGAGCTTTCACGTACTGGATGGTTGGTTGTTAGAGAATAGTTCCAAATCAAAGGTTACTATGAGAAAGGACACATAGCAGATTCCTGGCTGTGTTAGCGAAGGCATTCAAATTCATTTCATAAAGTTATTTTTTTCGTCAAAAATTCACTAATTAGTAACTATATGGACCTCAGAATAGTATTATGTAAACATGCATCAAAAGCTATGGTTTATTATGAGTTCAGAGAGACTTCTGATAAATCTGTTATTAATATATCCCCAAATTTAACTATATTAGCATCACTTAGTAGACATCCAGTAAGCATTGAAACTAAATTTTAAACTTATGACAGAAAAGCGTTACACTAAATCATTGACAAACTACTCGCCCTCTGTTCAATAATTAAATGATGAAATTCCACTGTACAACAAGACTCGCTCATGAAGACACAATGTAAGAAGACAGTTTCTGTCAGTTGAAACTTGAAGAATGGGTATTTGTATTAGACTACAGACTCGCCACTGTAAATGTTTTTCTGTAAAAGCCACGACGCCATCCACTGAAACATTTGAAAGTAGAATTAGTTCACCAAATGCCAATTGAACAAACATGCGAGCCTTCGTGATTGATATCTGGAGACGTTTTCAATATTTCTGGTGATCTGTCTCGTGGAGGCCCCTCAGGAGCACATTTTTTAAATGTCGTCAGAATTTGTCGCACTTCGTGCCAACGTCATCAGAACTTTTCGATAGCAGACAGAACAACAATCGATCTCTGACGACAACATGCTATGCCTGGCCTCCTTGACGTAGCGCAGTCCGTCTCTCGAGAAGTCAAAAGTATCATGTATACTCGTATATATGATACTTTGATGAAGTGGTGTCAGTGAACCTCTAGAGACTTCTTGAATGAAGTCATTCACTTGTCAGTGTACACCACAGGCTCTTCAGTGGTACAAATATTTTTCGCAATGTTTTTTCAACCATCCGGCCACATAGGCTGCGCAACTTCCATCATTGGAAGGTAGCACAGAGACCTCTACACAGCCCTGTATGAATGCAGGATTGTCTCCCAAAATATTGGGGCCAGTGCATTTCAGTCAATTTAGTTCAGTGTTCAATAATTTTTACAGTCACTGCCTAATTTATATCCTTTACAATTCTCTGTCATGAGAATACGCACAAATTTATTATCATTTGTGGAAATTATTAGGGTGTCGTATTTTTTGTGCAATTCTTTCTCAGGGGCAAAGTCAGTAAGTGATATTGCGTTTTTATTGAAAAATATTTTGGTTGCTGGTCCTCAACTTTTGCAGAGCGAAGTGGTGCTTTGCAGTTGGCAAACGTGAGGCTGGCAAATCAAAAATGCGTGGTACAGTACTTGGGTAGATCCACTTCTGCGTCGTTTATTCATTTTTATGTGTTTAATATAAACGACACTTGTTTCTATCGATATAATTGCCTTTACAGTTCACAACACCACATTTGTTAGGCATATTGGTTTGATACGCACACTAAAACATTTGAAAATTCCAAAATCCAGCACAGAGACTGAAACATTACTTTAGTGCCTCTGTTGTGAAGGCCTGATATTGTTCGTGGTAAACTTAAAGGAACGAAAATAGTCTTTACCTGATAGATCTAAGCTCTGGATTTTGAAAGGGATAAGCTTAGCAATAACTGTATCACGTGCATAAAATGTCACGAGTTCCTGCCGCTGACAACAATAGAAAACGCTGGGAACCGGAGACATTCACAAAATCCAGCCCAGGAACAACTGATGCATCTTCAGTGGTGCATAATTTTGAAAGCGAAGCTTCGTTTGATTGTTGTCAACTTTAGACGAATGAAAAGATTTATGCGTGAGAGATCTAACTTACAAACTTAAATTTGAGATAATACTCGAAATTACTGTTCAATGCGCGCAAAATTACTTATTTTATTTAGGACAATAAGTCACAAACACTGAGAAGCATGGCCTACTGTACTAAGACAGTACAGTAGGCCATGTGAGAAGCAAGAACCAGCGGCAACGTCTTGCAACGGAAGCCAGGTCGTCTCGCTAGCTAGGCGGCTAGCTAGCGGAGGCTGAAACGCGCCCGTGCATATAATTTCTTTTAGTTGTCCTTGTTTGAAGCATATTTTGAAACTTTTGTCACTTTCACATAAGTGAGAATTAGACTTCATGAGTCGAGAAGTTTAGGTATTTTCTTAGCACATTTTGAAGACAGCTCGCTGTCACATTATCTTAAGAGGTATACTCCATGAGTCTATAGTAAGAGGCTTTGTTCAAATGTCATAGGATCTGCTGTCGTTAGGGAGTAATACTATTCTTTGTCGTAGCTCTACAATATTTTCGTAAGGCCATAGTCACTACAAATTACATTAAAAAAGAATTGGTCCAGTGCAATGCACAAATCTTGCCTTCCTACTAGTTTATAGCTTTCTTGCCCCCTTATTTATTGTTTCATTCGGTTTCGTATCCAGTTTCGTCTTGCCTCGAAATACTCCATCTATGATGTACTCCTTTGCTCGTGTTAATAATCCTTTCACCAGAACTCGCATTACCTGAACTTTCGTACTCATAAAAAATTCCCTGAACATCCACTACGCTGAAGAATCACTCTATTCTTGTATTTGAGTCGTCATTCAACGTTTTACGAAGTATTCAGGGTGCGCCCAAACAATTAACGCATTTTTTACTTTAATGAAGTTAAATTGAATGAAGAATGATACAAGTATTTCATTCTTTTGCACTATTTATTACACAATTTTATTTTCTTTAGTTGCAGGTTCAAAAGATTCTTTATACCCTGAGGTAATTTTCTTGTGAAAGATAATATGTTGATGCATTTCTCCGTATTTAGTATGAGAAACATGAGCATGTCGAAGATGTTTTCATAAAAAATGAGTTCAATTATAAATCTTTTGGATGAGGAAATGTATGTCCCAATGGTGCGCTTAATTAGCCCCTAATATACTTACATTATTTGAAAGGTGACACATCTACGTTTGCTTAAGACGCAAAAGGTTAAAAATGTTTTTGATCGTTCTTTTTTGTATTACTCTTCTGTTGAACCAACGAACGTGTTAAAGCATTTCACTGCACGTGTACAATATTGTAACCACTGGACATGGAGGTTTCGGGCCCACGTAGCGTTGGTGTACAATGTTATGGCGTTTGTGTACAATATCATCGTGCACAATGTTGTGACGTTTGTGTCCAACATCACCGTGCACAATATTGTGGCGTTTGTGTCCAACATCACCGTGCTCAATATTGTTGCGTTTGTGTCCAACATCACCGTGCACGATGTCGTACCACAGGACGTGGAGGTGTCGGGCCGGCGCAGCGTGTGCTTCATGAAGCTGAGCGCGCCCTGGCCGGTGCTCATCCACTTCGCTGAGGAGCTCAACATGCGCGCGCCGCTCCAGGTAAAGTGTCCATGTTCTGCGCCACTCTTTGTGCCATTTTCCTTCCGTTCCAATCGTTATCATGTTATCTAACATGTTTATAGCATCTAAATGACAATTGGTGTTTGTCTTTCATAGTCATTTTGCTCTCATTTTCATTGTATTTTTTCGTGCATCTTGGAGTGTCTATTTCATGTATTTTTCTTCGTCATTCTTGTAATTTTATGTTATGCTCCTTTTTTATCATGCCGTTTGCTTAATCTAAGTCTGTTCTCGAAATTAGTATTGGTACGCTCATCACTTAGTTTTTTAACTTTTTTCTGTATCAATTATTTCACTAATGTTTTCCTTTTTTGATAGTATTGGACGCGAGTCACGTGATACATTTAAAAAATCCATACGCACTTGAAAAACTTTTCACCGACAGTGTTTGTGCGTGAGTTGGTCATTATTTGTTTTTTATCTGTTATTGTTTTCAGTATGAATGCGCGTGTTGCTCGAATTGAGCTTTTCTTGTTTACTTCTGATTGTATTTCATTTTCATATTTTTATTTAACAAAACATCAAGAATGTACTACAAAACTACACCAGAAGAAATAAATGTCTGGCAATTTGGCAATGAAGTGCGCGAATGAAGCAAAATAAACACAAGGCTGGCCCATTAGTGATGGAAAAATCACATCTTGCCGTGCATTTTATGATTGCAGCTGGGCATTCAATAAAATCAATTACGAAATTACGTTTAAGATGTCAAAATATTGACTGAAATGCCAGGGAGCACAGAAAAGCCTTCCGTTAATATGCCTTAAAAATACGTTATCCGAATTATAATTTTTACCTTGAAATAGCTCATGTACTTCGACGAATGTTCACTAGGCTGCATCTTGTCATTTGAAATAGTTGTAGTCAATTTTTTCAAACAGTTGTAGTTGATATGACCGTCTGCTTTTCTCTTTGAGCTAGTGTAAGTTTCAGTAGCGTCGCTTGTAGAGCTTTCAGTAAATTGGAGTCGATGAGCCAGTGAGCACTTGAATTTCTATGATGTCGTCAGCTCTCGTTACCTTGTATGAACGAGCCGCTAGGCCTGCAAGCTCAATTTAAACCTTTATGAGATCTCTGAGTACATCGCGATGCCAGCTGACGCCAGTCCGACGCTACTTGGCACTTCTTTCGAATTGATTCTCCATGCGAGCAGAAAATAAAGTGGTTCCATTCGGTAGTATCAAATATACGAGAAAATGAACAGATTTGTAAATTCAAGAAAAGACAATTCCTTATCAGCGTGTAACTTATTTATTTTTCGCAATATCTTACTTTGTAGAAAGTTTCTCAAACTCGCTGTAGTGAGCTGAATAACGTCGTAGTTCAACGTGGCGTGTCGCATATTTCTTCAAGCCATTACACTGGAGAATATGGTTCAAGCTGTTGCTGCGGATTATGATAGCTACAGCATTTACGACACATGACTCAAAAGCATGGCCATCACTACAGCATTTGCGACTCACCACTCAAAAAAATTGGCAAATGAATTCGAGTTATCTTTCTGGGGGCTGAGGGAACGTGACCCCGTTAATGCGAGTGTAGCGATCATATCATTTTTCGTACGCGTGCTTGTGCTCAGTATTTAATATTTTATTAGAAAGCGTATGCTGACCACGTAGGTCTCGTTTTCTTAATTAATTCCCCAAATTTAGCCTCTTTCGAGTTCTAAAATCATAGGATATTCTTTGATTAATACGTACGGCGTATAGTGAATTGGCCGAAAGTTCTCGATGGTTGCAGATTTTGTTCAAAGTTGAGCTAAATAATTATCATTTAATGAATTCTTGGTCTGAAAGTCATTTGTCAGCGTCCCAACAAACCAGATTTATTTTCAATTTATTTTCTCACGTAAGCGCAAACTGACTTTTCATGTTGAAACAGGATGAAAACTCTTACGTAGAAAGCGCACTCATTGCATTAAACGTGGCCCTTTAAAATAACTCATGGATATCTAGTAGTTTCCACGTTGTTGCAATTCTGTGAACAGACATGACATTTTACTTTTAATCTACTACATCGCTGTCATTTCGAGTGGCCTCGTGTGAAATCAAAGTTTCACGAAACCACATGCAGTTACTAGACGCGAAAGCTGCATAGCTTCAAGTTCACAGCTGCCCCTCAACACACAGAATGCAGAGCCCCTCGCAGTGTTCACATGACCTAATTTCGAAGGCTGAGTCATGGCAAGGGCAGCAATAAACGCTCTCTCCCTCACTCGAGTCCGAGAGTCTCTAATCTTCACAGTTTGTACAGGACGCTATCAGTACCGCAGTTATTACTCTATGCGGGAGTTATGACTGACCTGCTTGCCTGGATATTCTTGGGTTAAAACAAGACGGTTGAGCTAGTGCTTGTTCTCCGGATATTATTCATTCCGATAATCTGCCTCTTCCTTAACTGTGGTATGAGTTAAGCTTGCCATAAAATAAGGATTACTAGATTCTAAAATTTGCTGTAAATAAGTGTTATATTCCATTCACATAATAAAATAACCTCTAATAGTGGAATAACAATAAAAATATTTTATTGGCTACATTCTTGATTTACGTTGCTACTTGAGAATGTAGAGTTGCGTTGGAAAGCAATCATGAAGACAGTCGTAGTACACATATGCTCTCTACAATGTGAGATGAATTGTATACCCGCTCAACTACTGATGAGGGGCATTACTAGTTACAAAAAGAAGCAACTGGTGTGAGTGCATTGGTTCGATCTTGAAATAATAGAATGAACCTTTCATGTTTGAATTCTTGAAACTAATAGGAAATGAGCATGATTTCCTAACTACTTGAAAGTGTTCCCTAACCGCGAACAACATGCTCCTCTGACGTATGTGGTTGTACGATGTTACCCTATTGTATACGTACTACACTATGATACCAGGTAAATGATTTTCAGGTTAATTGGCACCTTGAAGTTACTACCGTCGTCCCGCTGATTTTGTGCTGTCACAATGTTGTGACTGACATTACTTTAAAGTCAATAGATTTGTCATTTCATTGGCACTATATAGCTACTGTAATTATAGTTATCTGGGTTAAAATTATTTATGGTTTCAATAGAACCTCGGTGAATTCCGACGATCGAGTTTGCATAATTACTGATGGATAACTTTTTAGACAAAGTGTAGATGGCCGACAACTGTTAGATGGCCAACAAGCTACATGCATGAGCTAGCTCTTGTCACCCCGCTCAAACTTTAGTAATCTCGGAATTATTGGTGTGCCAAGTTTGGTAGTCTCTTGGGTTACATTATTCGAGAGGCCTCAAGCGGTGCAGTACATTTTACCTGTCGTGAAGGATCGGCTGCGCCGAATTCATGTAAAAGCCTGTGGAAAAGCATTGGAAAAAAGCCTGTGAGCGACTGGTCGGGATGGATAATTTTAGCAAGCATTTGTAATTCGTAATAGTTTGAAGGTAGGTTTCATCATTAATTAAACTAATCCTATCAGCCATTTGTCATGCCGGCTAATTTAGGGAGGTCATTATATGTAGTAAAGCCTATAAGATTTGCAGTAGGATGGCTTAACTACGAAAGTCATTATGCAAAACCCCACCAGCCTGTACTAAGGATGGATTAACCAGGCGGGTCGTTTAGCTTAGTATGCCTCTCGGCCACGGAATAAAATTGCACTTCTTTTGTGGCACTTAAAAGCTTAGTTTTTCAAATTATAAGTTCTAATTTCAAAATTTCGAGAGGGAGGGGGGGGGATGATGAGATAAATGCAATCATCAGATCACCTTGCCCCGTAGCTGCGAACGTGGAGGTGCAATTTGGCTTCCAGTATTTTTTTGCGTTCCGACACTTTTACTCATCCTTCGTCCTCGTACACACGACCACTCGCTTCTTACTAACATAGAATTATTTTCACTTGAAAATGTTGCATTCAGTTTTATCAATCGTAATTTGTTCTCATGTGCTTTTCTTTTCAACTTGTACCAATTAATTAGTGTTTTCTACTCGGCTTCTATGGTATGGATTTTTTACCAGTCCCTTGTCCATATCTTTCAAAACGCTGTATTCACTTTAGATGATTACTTATCAAAACTGTTCTTTCTTTTGACCTTTTAAAAGATTTTTTATGTTAATTGGAAGGTTGTACAGATATTTTTCAGTGATTGTGAAGTAGAAATTAAGCTACTCTTGGACGTATAACATGTCTATTTTTAGAGAAATTGATTTCACATAATTCTTTATCTTTTTCATTTTCTCTTTTTCTCTTGTTTATTGCATATAGCTGCACCTACAACTGCCTTGATGGAACGGCATTTCCGAAAAAGCCGTTCCTGCTTTGGTTTCATTTAGAAGTTTAATGTTATATGCTCTAGACTACTTTAAATTCATGAGTACAGCTCGCGCCACATACTCTTTCCGCATCTCTAGCTTCTTCGTTGTTCCTTTTTTATCATGAAAGAATGGTTCTTAACCATTTATTATTTTACTGTTCTGCTCTGACGGTTGGAATGGTATCATCGATGCTTTAGTAATCCAGTCGGTCGCTTTGCTCATTTTTCTGAGTCTCGCAATGCTTTTTCTCTGCTCACCATTTGCCGCAGTTTTACTGACCTCACTTTTCACTATTCTAGCGCATTCGGTTGATCTGTAACGAGCTACATTACAAGACCCACGCCGTGCTCACACCTCGCGGGCGCTGTAGAGATGCAAGCTTTGGTCTTCGTGCTCCGTTGCGTAAACTTTTATTGTTTCTTGTGCAGATCAGGCCTACCGCCGACGATAAGATTTTACTGCAGGTGCGACTTTACTTCGGTATTTGCTTTCTTTTGAATGTCCCTTCTTTATAAGCTATAACCCTCAAACCATCTTAATTAATAGAAGCCTCTTCTTTTCTTCCCTTCTGCAAGCATCTGTCTAGCAACGTACTATTGTACTCGTATGTGCATATCTTGTCGATCACCAAAAAAATGTTTGTAATGAATGATCTAAAGTCACCTCCTTAGACTTCAAAGGGCGTTAGTCATGCATGACTAGGCGTTCATCAATTCACCAGCTAACAGGCTGAGCTCTGAACTGTAGCTCACAAGCTGAGCTCTGAACTGTTGCTTTAGCAGTGTTGTATTCTTACGAGTGCTGTTGAGTTACTCTCTTGTGAGAGTGTACAGCCGCAACATACTGGCACAAGTTGGCCGGTACTTGCTCTGTTGTGGAAGTGCGCAATTCTCAACTCCTTGTATGGATTTATGAACCCGGCCAGTACGTTGCGGAGACGTTGTACATTGCTAGACTATGGCTGCAATTGTGTACCCTCTCTGTCGACGAGCTTGAATGTCCCAAGTGTCATCCGCTTATACATCTTCGTATTCCGTTGTCTCAAAAGCTACACTATGTTTCCCTTAAACCGTATGTTTAAGAATTTGACTGCCGTATTTACGTTTAATACTGGTCGTATTTTGCCGAGTGTTCAGAAACGCATTTTGCTTCAATTGGGTCTTCCGTCCTGTTGAAAAATCGCCGAGTTAGTCAAAAAGCCAAAACAAACCAGCCTGGAAAATCGATCGATCTTTAAGCGAAATACTGTGGGTCTCTAACATTTACGATTCCAACTATGGAAGCGATTCGACCACTTGAGACTGTCGTACGTGACCATTACAGTCACCGCGGACTGGGGAGCCACGCGAAAGGCACACGTGCGTGTCAGGCTCCACGTGCGTGTCAGGCTCCACGTGCGTGTCAGGCTCCATGTGCGTGTCAGGCTCCACGTGCGTGTCAGGCCCCACGTGCGTGCCACGCCCCACGTGCGTGTCAGGCCCCACGTGCCGCACGTGCGACCAGCGCATGCAAGCGCTCGCACTTACGTACCTGCCAAGCAACTGCACTCCTGAGCGTGTTGGTGTCTGAGGCCGCAGTATGCTGCATGGTGCTGGCTGAGCGGATGTCTTGTGTTCCTCAGTAGTGAGCAGGATGTCCTCTGTTGCAGGGAATGTCTTCCGTTTCCAGGAGACCAGATTACCCTCTATGGCGGGAGAACAGAATGTTGACTGTCACTTGAAGAATAGAATATATTCCGTCTCTGGGAGAACAGAATATCTTCTGTTAGATAGGGTGCAGAATGTTTTCTGTTGCAACGAAAACAGAATTCCTTCTGTTACAGGGAGAACAGAATACCTCTTGTTAGAGGGTAGAACAGGATACCTTCTGTTGCAGGGAGAACAGGATACCTGCTGTTGGAGGGGGAACAGGATACCTCCTGTTGCAGGGAGAACAGGATATCTTCTGTTGCAGGGAGAACAGGATACCTTCTGTTGCAGGGAGAACAGGATNGGGGAACAGGATACCTCCTGTTGGAGGGGGAACAGGATACCTCCGGTTACATGGGATGCATATGGACTAAATCTTGTGAGCCCTGAATTTTTTGGGTTGTATGTACAGATTTTTTGTGACTTAGAATGTCATTAACAAATTACGAAATAACTACAATTGTTCATTATAACCTTCATTCTATCGATATCATAGGTATGACACGTATACATAATGTTCGTTCCAATAAACTCTGTTTTTCAAGTAGGACTTGTGTATTAGAAGCAGAGCCTAAGGTTGAAAACAGCCTGAGCGTAAGCGTGTGCAGGGAATTCTCACGTGAAGACCAGAGGTCACGAACGGCAGCTAAATAGAACGTCCATACTTTGGGTAGC
>VOMN01024310.1:0-10502 GCA_014899125.1 Orchestia grillus
CCCAGACAGGCACGCCCAAACAAGCAAACAGACGACAAGCAACAGACGCTGCAGACCTGCACAAGTTCAGACAGAGAGCCAAGCCTCCTGCCACCTCGTTTACTGTGGTCACACACAGTGAAGAGAGCGTTAACAATCTTTTCACAATAACGTAGTTAATGCAACGGTCATCGTGGACAACATCATCGCCTCCAAATCCTGACACTTCATCATATCCAATTTCCTCAGCTTGTGTCGAGTGTCGTTTTTTTCAGCAATTAAGGAGTTTCCATGAATCTTACGTAAACACGAATAGTAGTTCAAAAAATCCACGGAAATTGTTACCCACGTTTAAGTATCTTTTGCTCATCGCCCTATGTAGCAATAACGTTCAACAACATCCATCTACGAAACCACATATTTCAAATCCTAACAAACTTTATGAATGATTATTTTATATTATTGTTATCAACAACCTCTACTGTTGTTACCGGCAGCACTTGATGGAGGTTGATTGGTTATAAACGACACGCCTTGCACCAACGCATGGCCGCCGTCGGAGGGTGACGCGTGGGGCGGGCCATGGTGTGACCCCGACGAAGTCAGCTCCCCCGAAGAGGGGAGGTCTCCATACGGGCCCCCCAGGTGGGATATGAGGCGGGAGGGCTGGTCGATGTGAAGTAAACTAGTAATATTTTGAAATATTTTCTATAATGTGCGTTTTAATGAACATTTTCAAAGTTAATTTTGGATTAAGTGAGAACTGTTAATTTTCATGGAGACCATGATGATAAAAGTGATGCTCGTGATAAGCACATATGTTGTAAGGAATAAACACCGGAGCCGAAGAGAATGCATCATGGTATGACGTAGGCGGGAGATGTAATAATAGAAACAATTCTAGAAGTACATGAAATGAGAACAGAATCAATGGAAAACAACATACTTGCCGAGAGTCGTCTTCCATAAGAAAAGAAGAGCTGCGGAGATTCTGTGACGGCGATAAAGAAGATGAAGAAGACTCGTCTCTGATGTTTTGAAATTTTACGTTGGGAAACTGAAGTAAATTTTCTGGAGATTCAGAGTATTGATAAGCAACGGGAGTGGGTCGAAGATTAGGTTCTTCGGGTCCTGAAGGAGGCTGCACCACTTGGGGCAGGTCTAACCTAACTCGAGGCCCGGATTCACTTGCGTCTTGTTTGGATGTATCTTCTGGCGGCGGATTGGGTTGAAAAAGTGTACCGGAGGCCTCCGTTGATTGGGCCTCAGGGCTGCGGGTGATGGGCAAGCCGCTCCATACAGCCATCACCTGACGAAGGAATCCAAAATCACCTGACGAAGGCTTCCTCACACTCGAGTTCAATGCGCGTGCACACGTTTGCTTTGCTCAGGAGCGTTGAACTATATTTCATTTTATTCCGAAAGCTTCACGGCAAAATGAAGCGATCCTTTACGTTTCGAATTTGCGGAATCGTGAAGTAATTCTGGTGCATAAAAAACAGACGAAAGAAACAGCGCACACGGCCATTGAGGCAAAAAGAGAGATGATTTAGATGAGGGCCATTACAGCCGTGTTTACAATTCAGAAAGTAATGGCGTGTGTGCTGGAGATGGAATACAAAATGTATTAGGTTGTTCTTCTCGATACTATTATGCATATATATATTAAAGATGAAACAATGCTGCAGTAGCTACATACGAGTACGAGAAATAGAAGAAGGCACACACAAGGACGTAATAAGACTATACATATACTCACATAAAGAAAAAATCCAATTCGTTGAGCCATAGTGCAAGCTTGATTCTCATTTGACTTTCCGCTAGCGTCAACCCTGTTGAAAAAACAACGTGATGAGGAAATAGCGAATTTATTTGGTCATGAATCAAACTCACGGGCTACAATAAAACATTTCAAATCTAGAAGAAACACGGAGCAGAAAAGACAACGAGAGAAAAAACCTAACCAAGACATTGAAGTGCCACAAGATACTGATAACGGTGTCCACAGTCCGCTGATATCTCAACAGGTCCCCTCAACCAGCCGAGTTCTCAACAGGTCCCCACAACCAGCCGAGTTCTCAACAGGTCCCCACAACCAGCCGAGTTCTCAACAGGTCTCCACGACCTGCAGAACGAACTATTTGGTAACTAACGTCCTTCAATGAAGCTTGTATCTCGACATAGATGCGCACATAAATGACTCGTCAGCATTATAACTAACTCGACCAAATTTCACATTAACTAGTTCATCGGCAGAGTGCATACACATGATTCCAAGATGAAAGTAAACCTTTATTTGTCGCTTTCTCTACTGGTGAGTCTGCAGTCGGTGTGACTGCTTTTGAAGGCGCACGAATGTTTGATCATCTTTTGTACGTTTTATCGGACACTGCACTAGCAAAGCGCAGAAAATTTACCAGAAGTTTTTATTAGATCTTCCAATGAATTAATGTAGATGAGGCCAACTGAGTTTTCAGGGTACAACATTTGTTATTGCACGACGCCTTTGAAGTGAACAATCACCGCGTATCGTTTGCCATGTATGATTCCTCAATCATGCAACACAGAGCGGTACAAAGAAGCCTGTCGGAAACATTCGAAGGACCGTTTCACGAGAGCTGGAAAATTAGGAAACGGAGGGCAGAGTCCCCTCGACCTGAGCTGCAGAACAATCCGTGGCAGCCCTCAGAGGGGCAGCTCTGTCCGACTGCACTCCCGAGAGCCCAGTGGTGGAGTGTAGACAGCAGCGCTCCAGGGACTCTGACATCTCACACCGAAAGAGAAGGAACCATTCAGCATGGACTGTAGAAAATGAGGAATCTATGCACTAGATATGTTCCCACACAAGATCCTTGCGCATAGAAGCAGCAAGTTAACAATGATAAACGAAAAGCCAAAAAAGAGATAACGATGGTGTGAAAATTGAAGGAAGTAAAGTGGGCATGAAAGGATTAAGTCCCGAAGGCCTATTCTAGTCCTGAGATAGCCTAATTATGTCCCCATGGGATCACGAGTCCCCGTGACATACGATAGACAGGCCTAACTCTACTGCCTACCCTACTGCCTACCCTACTGCCTACCCTACTGCCTACCCTACTGCCTACCTTATTGCCTACCCTACTGCCCCTGAAAGGCCGAAGAACCTGAATAGCCTGCATGAGTTGCGAGTTTATTTAGAGAGCAAGCCTTGATAGCTTCAGGTCCACGGTGTTTCTGTGTGGACGCGAAGGAATGAAAGTCGCACCGATGACGTTTTTCTCAGAGAAATTGGGCTAGTGCATCACTTCATAGAATTTGGGCTAGTGTACTGCCTTAAAGAAATTAGCCTCTGAATAATGTCACGACAAAAGTTCGTATCGTTGAACTATGAAATCAAAATTGCTTTTATTATTTAACACAAATTGTATGATTTCTCACCGCAGTTGTCCTAAAAGTTGGAAGCACTCGAAGCTCTCGTCAGGGGCACGAGCTAATGATAGCAATTAAACATAGCTAGATAATTAGCTGTCACATATACGTCATGTCGCAGCGAACCTGTTGAATAAACTAGATTATCGAGGTAAACAATACTCTAAATCTTTGGGACCTCAGAGTCACGCGTCACAGTAATGCACGTCGTCACGCGTCCCAGTAATGCACGTCGTCACGCGTCACAGTCATGCACGTCGTCACGCGCCNCGTCGTCACGTGTCACAGTAATGCACGTCGTCACGCGTCACAGTAATTCTGGCGCGACAACATCCGTTACCAATACACTGTTTAAATGCTGAGCCTTTCCACTATAAATTTCCACAATTAGCGCGACTGTTTTGTTGAAATTTAAGTGTTATGTAGAGTTCTCCATGTTGAATATTTCATCATTCAAGCGTGAACGCCTCAAACTTCAGCAATACCGCATCACAATCGAATCGTTTACTTCAGAGAAGCTACTTTCTGCAGTCAAGGGGAAACTCTTTCTTTTCAGGCAAATGAGGTCAAAATTTAATACACTTTTCTAAAAGTAATGAAAATACCTGAAAACTCCACGTAATCACATATCTAACAGAGACAGCATGAAACTACGCCTTGGTCAGATAGTCACAGTCACAGTCACAAATAAAACTGTACCCTAGGCTGACAATCACGGTTTCTGACTGTACCCTCGTCAGAGTTACATGATTTCTTTTAAGTAAATACTGCACCCTATTATGACTATCATGATTTATTTTAAGTAAATACTGCACCCTAGTCAGACTATCATGATTTCTTTTAAGTAAATACTGCACCCTCGTCAGACTATCATGATTTCTTCTAAGTAAATACTGCACCCTCGGTAGACTATCGTAATCACACTCAATAAAACATGACCCTAGGCAGACAATCACGATTTCTGCAAGTCTGTAAGTAAATACTGTACTCTAGGTAGACAATACCGGTCACAGTAAATAAAACAATTCCATAATCAGACGATCACAGTAACCAAAATCCCACAGTGTGGCCCCATAAGGGTAGAAACTCAAGTTGAAGTTCATAGTCGCGACTAGAACAAGGCGTCATGGCGCGGCTCGAGCGTTAGAAGACTAATGCACTATTTCTTCTTCTTCGTTTTTCTATATTTTCTCCTCAAAGACGTTTTTCTTCTTCTAACTGTAACGATGGTTTTTCCATGATTAATTAAGAAACGGTGAATTTGAATGTTTTTTTGTGATAATTTTTTTCAATTTGTTGTAGTTTCACATGTTGGTGGGCTCACTTCTGAATTCTATATGAAAATAAGGTGAATTTTTTTCAGGGAATTTCAAAGATGTGATGAAAGAGACACAACGATATATGTGTAATTCTGATCCGGTTGACACTATATAAAGACGAATAATTCGAACTCCACGTGAACATATGCACTGTTATTTGACATTCTATCTCCGTTTAAACAGACATGTTACACACATAATTTTAAAACAGAAATTAATGACAGCCATTCTCTAGCAACATAAAGTAGGTAATCAAAAGTTATTAATCATACCGGACGAAATTTTTCCGATAATGATTGCAGTCAAAAAGCGTATTTAAAAAGTACATTTCCACATTATGGTCACGCAGCTATTTTTTGCAATTTCACTTCTTATTGTTTTGATTATGCGCACCAGAACTGAAAATAAATGGCAACGGAAGAATAGAAATTTTTGAACAGTAATCCCTTCAAGCTCTATGTAAGGGAAAGGTGATCAAGAAACTATACTCCAACCAGGTTGCACTGCATCTAACAGAACTTTCAGAGCCATATAATGAATTAAAGACAGAGCACCTGAGCGCAGTGTAGAGTGTGGAGTCGAATTTTCTCTCCCAGTGGCAGCACTCGGTCACTACATACGTAAAAATCGACCTATTCACACGTCTGAGAATCGAACCCTGGCCTCTTCAGTAGAAGGCAAGAACGCTGCCCACAGCGCCACAGAGCCCCAAAACTGGTATCAGCCTATTTAGTTTGATACAATGCAGTATTATCACCGTCAAGCTTCATATGTTTTTTTGACTTTAATGATTTTCGATATTGACTTCAGATTTTCTTCTTATTCAGAGGTTGTAAAATTTTACTCGGACATTCACCCGTACTAAAGAACGACTTCATGTAAAATTTAATTACATCAAGAATCACAGCACTTCAAGGTCCTCAAGAAAGTTATTTTAATCCTTCTTGAATAGCTGTTCGGATCCGGGTTAAGAACAATTCCTTCAACAACCGCCTACTGTGCATGAAAGTGAGTACCGTTGCCTAGACGCGAGTCAACTGCAGCTCATGACCCTCCTGGCGTCCATGACTCAGAGTGGCATTGAGACCGACGATGTTTTCGTCCGCCGCAGACAGTCATGGCGCGGCTGTTGGAAAGTGTGGATGCGCGTCGTTCCGTTCCGCAAACTGCAGTTGAGATGTGACTTTCGCGTAGGTTCGATTACGGTTCTCATGAACGAGCCGGTCTCGTTCCAAGCTCGCAGTAATGATAAGCACTGAATACTTCAGGGAAATCGAACTTTCGTCGTGCGTCCTCGTTTCGTTAATGGAAGACGAATGATATGAGATTTGCTGCAAAGGCTGCTCCCGTCGGAATCTTCGTCGCCCGGAATATTTATTCAGATATTCACAGGGTGCCTTTACGTGAAGCTAAGCCTCTACTAAAAAAGCCTCGTGTTTTATGTGTCAACAAGTCAACAAACGGATAAGGATTACGTATCCTACAGAGAAAAAAGTTCACAGATCAACACAATGCAAGTCGTGCGCTGCAAGTTGCTTCGTCATCCATCTTTATTTTCCTTTTTTATAATGCATTACGTATCTTATCAGGTCTTCACCTCTTACAAGCTAAAAATGAACGTATAGTAAATATAAAACTCTTAATATTTTTGCACGTATCGTGGAGCTGGATCACGTCTGGCAGATATTTGTCGAGGAAAAACACGTCGGGTTGTGTTTGCGTGGACGGCCTTGATGCGCCGTCCACAGCTCGCTGGGGTGCTCGCGCTCGGGGCTGTCGAATGAAATGTACCCCGCACCCAACAAATTATTTAAACGGTCAGGCTGCGCTGACTTGGTGGGAGAAACTAGCTGTAGCTTTATCTATCTATATATGTCCAAAAAGGCTGCATTCAAGTTCGTACAAAAAACAAGCTGCATGTTAATGCGAATGTATATGCATATAATGCATATCTATTGACATATAACTGCATTAACATGTAGCTTATATATGTATGCTTTCAGTATAGCTGGAGTCATGTTTTTATGAAAACCAAGCAGCATCTTTATGGAAGCGGATTCTGAAATTCAAATATATGTATATCATACATGGCTTCCATGCTTAACATATATGGACAATCACGTGTTGTTTCCTGACGCGTTGGACTTCGAAACGACAGCAGGTGCCCGGGCGAGCCTGTCTAGTGAAGTGCAATGCATGCCCGAGGCACTATGTACCATTAATTAAGGGTAGGTACTGGCGTTATGTTGGTACTGGTATTGTATTGAAGAATGGCTTATTAGAATAGATTCATCGACATGACCACGAAAGTGTTCTAGCATGACGAGGTTTTCTCATTTTGTTTCGTTAGAAAGGTATGGGAAATTTTTATTTCAACAAAGGAACAAGATGAGGAAAAGGTTTGTTACATGGTGCCATCAATTTTCGGTCCATTTTTACAAACAGTCCTGCTGTCACACCACAGGAATTAAAATATTTTAAAAAGTCTGACCTCCCCCCATCTTCCAACCGTCGCTCGATCGAGGACTAATGGCTCGGCGTGTGCCCCAGGATTGGAGCCCCCCCAGCTCAGGGGAGTGGGCTGCTGGGTGGGCACACAGCTCCTGCACACACCTGTCATCAGGAGACGCATTAAAAATACCTAAAAAATGAGTTTCAGGTTGCGGCAGCCGATCTAGGTGGCGTTTCTAAAGTGGATTGTCCACCGTCGAACTGATTTGGTGGCAGCGAGAAAATAAATTCGATTAAAATTAGTACTTGTAATCGCCTTTTTTCGAAGCTCATTGTAAATCGTGGAATTGCTTTGTATAGAAACAAGAAATGAAATCTGAATGTAATTAGTCCTTGTAGTTGTCTTTTTTGCTTTTGAAAACAGGAATATTCTAATCAAGCGTTTTATGAAAATTGTTTGTGCCATTACTGACCTATCACCTCTGTTTGCGGCGTGTAAATGTACTGAAATACGTAGAGAATTTTTAAATAAAACAATATCTTTGCTCGTTTGATGGACTGTATATACTAAGAGTTTTAGGTTAGTTCATTTTCGAAGCGAAAAAAGGTACTCCATGATTCAATATAAATAAGATTTTTGCCTATTATACCAATTGGAAATTATTCAAATTCCTAATACAGTATTCGGTTTTTACAAACCTTGGGCTGTTCCACTGCCTGAAGAGAACGAGGTTGGGCAGTACGCAGGGTTATGGAACCTGGACTAGTCCATTACCTCATAAAAATTAGGCCTGTAGAATACTTGGTGGAAATCAGGCCAATCCATTACTTTTATGAAAATTAACCGATTCCATTACTTTTTGAGAATTAAGCCAATCCACTACTCTATGACAATTAGCCAAACCATTACTTCAGGAAAATTAGCCAAACCATTAATTTGTAGAAATTTAGCTACTCCTTTAACTAATTCAAATAAGCGATACCCTTGTAAAGGAAGCTCACCATCACGCCCGTAGAAGATAACAAGTGGAAATATTTCATGAGGGTCATCTCAAATTCATCTGAAGTTTTACGTCAAAAAATTCTCTTGCTGCTCATAAATGATTTCTTTTCTGTAGGCAAACTGCTGCTTCAAATCTAGTAAAGTCACTCAGAACGCCCATCGATGCTACTTTTCTATGGGAAACCCGTTATTTCAATCCTATCAAAGTAACTCAGAATACACATTTATCGCTCCTTTTTTATGGGAAAACTTCAATTTCAAATTTACCAAAGAAACCCAGAACGCCTAATATTCGCTTGCTTTTCGAGCTTCACTTTTAGAGACACGCTCGTAGCGCAATTCGTGCGGTCTAAAATAAAGCCCTGGTGGAAATATCTTCTCAGAGCTCCCCTATGCCGGTCGAGTCGCGGCTGTTCTCCGATACTCGGGCGAGAAGTCGGCGGATTGTTTCATTTGTGGAGCGAAGTTTGCTGCGGACGGGCGTCGGGGTATTGTTTGGACGCAACTTTACGAGAGGGTTTTGCCTGTTAGATTCTAGTACTTATCATTAGATATTTGTTCAGTCAGTGTTTTTTAGCGTGTAGTGTCCTCTGGTTATGAAAGAGCGGTCGTCCGTACGGATTTAACGACGTTTTTGGAGGTTCAGTGTTCGTTTCTTCCTGAAAAGAGCCAGTTAACCCTCGGCACCGGAGGCACACGACGTGAATTCGGGATGCAAACGACCAAGAAGTTTATGGGAAATCTCTAATACGTTTGTTAAGTAGTGGCAAACATTTAAATGTGAAGAATTACACCTAGAAACTTCGTGAGAAGTCTTGGCTACAGGAGTATGCGCTACAGCGCGGCGGTGGGTACAGAAATAGACCAGCGACAGCGCTACGCCTGCCTCGGTGCCGCTCTCTCTCTCATGGTGACCAGCTCAGTGCTAGCTAGTGAACCTCCTCAGAACTTGTGCATTTTGTTGTCTTTTAGTCTGAATAGTAGTTCAGTGAACGTGTGAAGTGTACTTGTGTGATCTTAGTTGAAAGCAATGAAGTGGAGGGGGAGAGTAAGGACTGCGGGTCCGTTGTGCGCACTGCGCATGCCCAGCTCTACACGAGGGTGTCCACATGTTGTGCTTTGGGAACCTTCCACTCAGTTTTAACTCTTGAACGCCCGAACACGGTGCGATTTCAACCTAGTGTATTAATTTTCATGATAAGATTTCAAGAAATACCCACATAGATCTTCATAAATTACAATTAACACTTAATTTCACGCCTTTTTGTCTGCAATGAGCAGCCAACCTCCTTTCCTTTTATTTATTAGGCAACGAAAAGTAAGCCCTTGGCTTGAGCTCACTTGGTAAAATTTCACCGTACGACCGAGTTATTTTTACGAAAAGACGGCACTTAGTTTTGTACGAAAAACTGGTGTCAGATTTATATACATATGCGGTGAGACCTCATTTAGTTTTGTAGGAAAACATAGTATCAGTCTTAATAAATAGCATCATTTACTTAGTACCACTTCTCCTTATAGGTTTAACACGTTGACTCCGAAGTGGGTCATATATGGTACACGCAATCATTTAACCTACCCTAATGTAACCAAAACACTATCATGTATAAATACAAATTTTCGAGTTTTCTTCAAATTTGTGTTCATCAATCGAGTAAGCTAGTTCTGATTAGAAAGAAAATTAATAGAGTAACCAAATTTGTGAAACCAAAATCCTTCTTTTTTAAATTCCCAGTAAAGATATTTGTCGACGTGTAATTTTACTTGTGTGGAGAATCGGAGTCAACGTGTTAAGGTTTTAGCTTCATAATTATTTTATGTTCTCTTAACCGAAATGCATAGTAATCTTGTACGTTAGTCTTTGTACATAGAATTAGGGGCTGCGTATTGACGATGAAGAATCATCATTAGAGAGTGTGGAGTCATTATCAACTTTAGAACCAACGTCACTGCATGGAAGTCACATGCATGAATTTTGAATGACGGAGTCGAAAAGCGGGTCTTGATGACATTTCAGTAGACGCATAAAGAACTGAGTAGTGTTTTGAACAACTGTCTCTATTAGGGTTGACCGTGGCTGAGGCACAGACACTCCCTTGACTCGTGCTCTTGAGGAGCTGTGTCTACAGTCCCTATTACCGCAGACCTACTAAAGTAACGTAATCGATTATGGATCCATAGAGTGCCATCTGGTGCAGTTTAGAATTTGAATTGACCGTCGTTCATTATTTAGTTTTTCTAGGTTTCGATTTTCCGATATAAAGGCGTTATATCCTTGAATTAAAAATTTATATTCCCCACGTAGATTTCCCCACGTAGATTTCCCCACGTAGATTTCCCCA
>VOMN01024323.1:0-25080 GCA_014899125.1 Orchestia grillus
TTGCCTAAGGTCATTTCGTGTTCCTGTGCATTGCCTATGGTCATTTCGTTTTCCTGTGCATTACCCATGGTCATTTCGTGTTCCTGTGCATTGCCCATGGTCATTTCGTGTTCCTGTGCAGTGCCTATGGTTATTTCGTGTTCCTGTGCATTGTTTTTTTGTCTCCCTATGTTTATGAATATTGGCCTCTGTCAGTCTATATTCATGAATATTGTTTTCTCTGTCACTCTATATTAATGAATATTGCTCTCTCTGTTACTCTTTGTTCATTAATATTATCCTCTGTCTGTCCGTTTTTTTGAGCACTGTACTCTGTCAGTCCATTTTCATGAGTACTGACCGTACCCCGTCAGTCCAGATGTACTCTGTCGGACATGTCAAACGGGAGACACTAATGTTATACGAGCACGTTGTGTGAATTATACGGCTTTCCCTAACTCACGATAAACTTTATTGTTCTGCCTTAAAATTAAGTCCATTGAACATGTGTCCTCGTGTCCAGCTGCTTAGGATGAATTAATAGCAAGACTACAAAGAAATCAAGGGACCGAAATGGAAGAATGGATGTAATTTTGACTCTCAGTAAAGAGATCGTGATGATCTTTTTTACAAACAGGTTGGTCTCGTATGATTAGACTCTTAAAATCTAAATCTTTTCCTTGCTCATAACACTAAAATGACATTTAAACTACACTGCTGTCAAATTTAAATATTCAAGAAATACGGAGAAACCCAGATAACCATTCCTTAACATATTTATAGTACTTTTGTATGTTTATGACATTACTTGACTTTTTTCATACGATAACCATTTTTTGATCTACAAGAAGAGTAAATTTCTGAATTGCTCTCATTGTTTTAAAGAACTAGTTTGGCGGCTTAAGTTTCAATTTAAATATACGGATTTATCAGAAGAAGCTATAGAAGTCTTGGACCAATTAATTTCATGCTGAAACCAATAGTTTATCGAAACTAAGACTTAATTCTGCAAACAACTAGACCGATGTATGGTTGAAAAATTAAATGGGAATTGAAGCCTACCCTCATATCCGAACATGTTTATTTTATTTACGTTTCTACTGCCGCCCAACAGAAGTCACCCCCATCACACTTGCGTCTATGACCTGGAGCGGTGTTGACCCTGACCCACCGACGATCACAGTGTGTACTGAAGACGACCTGAGCGAGATCGGGGGTGACGCAGTCCAGCTGGGCGTGAAAAAATTAGATGGCTCGGAGACTGGTGAGTAAGAGGCTTTCATTTCTAGTAAAATGAATACTTTTTCATTCGATATTCATGTATTACATATATTCAACAAAAATCGGAGCTTCATTTCCATCGCTTGTTCGGATGGGCTGCGAAAATAAGCTTAAAATTCTAATGGTAATAAAATGTCTCGATGACTGATTTTTATATTTTAGTGATAGTTTTAGTGTACTTCGCATCAAGAAGGCATGAATAATATAACAATGATTTGAATTACTACGTGATAATATTTTCTGTCAGTAATAACTACAGTTTTACAAATTCGATAAAGGTTTGTAAATTTCAATTTCACTATCATTCTTCTTCGTGCACGTTCGAAAATTTGCCATCCTCTTTTTTCTCAATAAAGGAATGATGATTGAAAAATCATTTATGATATTAGGAAGGATATTCTAAAATAAAAGTTCATACGATTAAAATATATAGTTCGGTAGAGCCGTATAATAACAAATACAATCAGACTGCCCAAGAACTATACATTAATTTTAAGGTACGGAGGTCCTGCCGGGTACTAGGGAATCCCTCGTTAATGAAAGTAGCCCCCCATGAAGCTGACAAGCGGTTAGGCTGCTACCATGCAGGAGAGGCTGTAAGGTCGCTACCATGCAGTAATGCATTCTAATTTTCAGTTTACTCGGGAGAGTTGGCAACGGACTCCATGTGCGCAAACTTCCTGAGTATGATCTCTCTTCCTGCACCGGTAACAGACAGTACCACGTACGAGCTGACAGTGTACATGAATGAGGACGAAGTAGTGCAAGGAGCGGTCACCTTCGCATTCCCTTGTGAGTCTTTGTATGTTCCTGCAGACCTGAGACGACTGTGCAGACCGGTGAACTTCACTGACTCTCGGCTCTGCAGGCTGATTGCCCTGTAGAATACTAACTCTGCTGACTATTAAATCAGCAGTCAAAAGTCTCTGCAGTCTTGTATATACCGTTGCAATTCTGTTTTGTTGTTGACCAGTTTCTCTGCAGACCAGTTTCTCAGTAGACCAATTTCTCTGTAGACCAGTTTCTCTGTAGACCAGTTTCTTAGCGGACCAGTTTCTCTGCAGACCAGTTTCTCAGTAGACCAGTTTCTCTGTAGACCAGTTTCTCTGCGGACCAGTTTCTCTGCAGACCATTTTCTCTGCAGACTAGTTTATCTGTAGACATGTCGCTCTGTCGACCAGTAGCTTTGAAAACTAATTGTTCTACATACTAATACCTCTGCAGACCAATAGTTCTTCAGACCAATAGATCTGCAGACAAGTAGTTTTTCAGAGCCGCAGCTCTACAAACCAGCATCTCTGCAGACCAGTAGTTCTACAGACCAGTAGCTTTATAGACCAAGAGTTCTGCAGACCAGCACTGCTCTATAGACCAATAGCTTACAGATCGAGGACGTTAGCGATAAAAGAAGACCATTAGCGGAATTATTTTTTTTACGAAGTTTCAAATTCTTGCAAATGCAAAATGTTAGAAAATTCAGAGTAAATCTGTAGCGACTGCGCACACTTCCATACGTGTACCCTCCACGATGAGAAAGCTCTCACGCCTACGTGGGGTCAGAGCGCTGGCGCAAATATTCTGGCGTTCAATGATTCTCATACGGAAAGTACGTTCGTTAATATCGATTATGTGGTAGAGATTTTTGTAGAAGTCTAGCACAAATACATACGTTTGTATTGTAGTAAGACTTGGCTTTTGTTGAAGGACGCTTCCTGGCCCTGCGCCTGTGCCAAACTACATTGAGCTTATTGTAGGTTGTAACGTGTTCTGAATCTGTAGGCGCGATTTTGTAGATGTGAAAAGTACTTTTTAGGACTCCCGAAGATCCATCGGTAGAGAATAATTTCTTTTTGACGTTTGCCTTTCACAAGAAATACTGAGTTACATGTGTCCAATATCCACGAATAATATGTTTTCAGTTAAATTTATGACGCATGAGTGATGTGAGGAATGTAGTGCTTGAGCTTCCTCTCTTCATAGAAGTATTCCGTAACTCCTTGATGATCCGTGTGGGCAGACTGGGGTTGAACTTAGGCCTCCTGAGTCGAGAGCTGCGGGTACAACCTTTGCACCGCGGAGACCTGCATGATAAATGCTAACTAAAAACTGGACAAACCAGCTAAATTAATTGTAATGTAATCGTTTGATGAGTAACAGGCCATGGTGTAAAAAGGTTAATCGAACGTTTGCCCAAATTATAAGCGAAAAAACTTTTCAAACTTTCATTGGCTAGTATAAATCTTTCCATCTAAGACGACGTATTATGTTCTCGTGCAATGCTGTTTTTATGAAATCGTCTTCGTACAGTGACAATTTTTGAAAAACCACTGATACCTATGCAGATAATGAAAGAAAGTTTTAAGAACACGAAAAATTAGTGCAGTGAAATGTTTACAAAGTTGGCACTGCATGAAATTATGTATGTTGCTTGCTTCATTCATTTTGCAATATGTATGCTCACAGTTTAATATGTACGAATAAAATGATGCAGTAAGTAAGTATTCTGCCGCAGCAAAAAGTTTCTCAATAAAATATTATTATCTAATGCTTGTTCTGCGAGTTTTATAAAATAGTCTTCGTATTTTTACTCTCCGTATTTTTCACTCTGATTTTACCATAGTATATTCTGTAACCTCTGTCCTAGTTTATTCGCAACTTTACACCCACTGCTTTAAATTCAGTGACACAAGGGCAAACAATCGACTGCGGAACGTCTCAATTATATGATCGCCTCATCGTCAGTGATAGCAGCAGCTTGTCCGAAAGTTGCTTGGGTGGCCCAATAAACAACGCGTGCTACGTCACCACCGACACGGGCACTACTTGCGTGCCGGGCCTTGATGAAGATTCTTCAAACTTCACTGTTTGCGTGCCGAGTAGCGAAGTTACGGCCAGTCCAGGTTCGTGGTAGCATTCTCCCCATTCTCTAATGTTGAAGTTTAAGTTTATCTCACAAATTGTGAGCATGAAAAAATCAACAGAGTAGGTAGCATTGCAGGTGTGTTGTGAGCTGGCACACGATCAAGGCTTACACCTTGATTTATCAAGGACTGCTAGTTATCGTGAGCAATACTAATTGCAGAATGCCAACTATACTAGGCTATTTTACCCCCGAAAAATATGTTCCGAAATATGAGATTTTATGTTCCACATACGAAAAATCCGAAATAAGTGAAGGGCTGTTTTGAAGACGAGGTGACTTTCCAGTTCTGATAAACAAACTCATCGTAAAACAAAATTTTGAACTGCTTACATAAATTTTGACAAATATAGATATTCTAAACTTCCTTGTTGGAGGAAAACTCTTGACTGATAAATCAGCTATCTATGTACTGGACAGTTGATATTTATTTACTATGTTAATTGCTACGGAGATCATCAAGGAATCAGCATCGCAAAATACAATTATTCATTTGGAACATCTTGTTTACGAAGGAAGTTAACAAAAAAGATATATGAGAAAAAGTTTCTAAAAAACAGTCAATGGACCGTTTCGAGCTTCTGCTCATTATCAACAATGGTTCAACAAAGGATAATAAGCATGTTTATGCGAGACAATTAAAAGAACTGAAATTTTTTTTTTTAAATCTAAGGAAGATTAGAATTAGCGATTCACTATCCTAAGCGGCATGCACTCTGCACGTCGTTAGGTGCAGGTTTCAGTTTGTGGATGTAAAGGATTCTAAAACAAGAAGATCAAAATAATTCGAACATGAGTCTAAAATTCTAAATTTGCCAATATTGATAATTTGGTTACAAGAGACATTGGTACAATGCTGCAGTCACCATATGGGTTCAGTTCCTTGTTCTCCTGCGCGTTGTAGCACCAGCGAGCATTGCGACAATGTCTCTTGTAACAATATTACCAATATTAACAAATTTAAATTTTTAGACTCATTTTCGAATAATTTGACCTTCGTATTTTAGAAGCCTTGTACATCCACAGACTGAAACCTGTGCTTAACGACATGCATTATGCTTACCTGCTTTGGATAGTGAATCAATATTTTAACTCCTCACTAATTTTTAATTCGCTGTTTTCAGTTCATTTTTAATTGTCTCGCATAAGCGTGTTTATTGTTGTTTGCAGAACCACTGTTCATAATGAGCTGAAGGTCAAAAAGTCCTTTAAATGTTGTTTAGAAACTTCCTTTACTTTAGCTTCACAATTATTCATTACAATCTGAATACAGTGCAGGAACAGTAATATGCCTCCGCCGTTACATAGGATCGGAAATAAAAAATTAGTTATTCATTTTATTAGCCACACTTCAAAATCTCGGATAGCGCATGATTTTCTTCGTGTTTATTGCAAAGGACTCTCACGAGATTTTCAGCTGTCCAATAATATTGAGGAAAGTTAAAAAGAAGCTTTGATCGTCAACCACAGCTGTAGGGAAGCAATCACCAGCATACTAACATTGAAGCAATCACTAGCATACTAACATTTAAGCAATCACCAGAAAACTAACATTGAAGCAATCACCAGCATACTAACATTGAAGCAATCGCGAGCATATTAACATTGAAGCAATCACCAGCATACTAACATTGAAGCAATCACCAGCATATTGACATTGAAGCAATCACCAGCATACTTACATCGAAGCAATCACCAGCATACTTACATCGAAGCAATCACCAGTACTACAATGCAACAATCACAACCCCGAGCTACAGTAGAGAAATCACTAACCCAGTAATGGATCAATCATCGACAAATGCTGCTTTGGAGCGATCACTTGATTCAGGTATAATTTGCTACAGGTATTGGAGCAATAACTTGCTACAGTGTTGAAACAAGTAGCAATTTTTGGTTTATACCTGTGGGGCTATGAGTACAATGCCAAACTGAGGAAGTTATACGAAAATTTAATAAGTTAACGACAGTTAACGGCTTCCTGGTTTTGTGTTTTATCCTCTTCGGTTTACAGTAGCTAATAGGAATTTCAAAATTACGAGTGTAATTTTTTACCTCGATTTATATAGTCAATTTTTCAAGTTCACTTATTTTTCCATCGAAATATGTATAGATTATGCATGCGTTCATCAAAGGGATCTCAGAAGGAGTAATATTTTGATTGGATTTCCGTATGTGCAGTCAACATCACTGGAGTCTCTCTCACCTACGAGGTGGATCGCTCTGGAGGCACTTTCACTATTTCTTCTACTGTAGATATGACATCAATCACCCTTGAGTTACTTAGCAATACCGATACAGTGAGTGTAATTGCATGTGACTCAAATGAATGCACATCCGACGTTTTCTCTCCGAGCGAAAACATGTACGAACTGTGCGGTGTGTACATTGATACAAGCAACCAGGCGCAAGTCGGCACGTTCGACTTCCAAGGTGAGGGTTTGTAGTTGTGCGTGTGTAGCGGCATCCTTCTGCTAGTAGAACTGTCTTTTGTGTAGTGTATGCTGATATTTACCGTAACGTTGTCAATGGAGTAGTTTTTCTACAATTTTTATAGGAATGCAGAGCAGCCCTTGTGTAGTGGCTTTCAGACAATTAATGCAAAACCTGGGACATACAGACTTTGTACATCTCAAGTTTTAGAGATCCTTCTATAGTATCGCTTACAATGCAGGCGTTAGTTTCCTTGAACTGCAGTAGTTGCCATATTTTTCTGTACTTTCATAATTAAATCATGAGAATATATTTTTCCCCGGTAATAGAAGTAAAATAGTTGATGCTCAGTTAATTGAAAAAAAATCGTAAGGTATTAATTACGCTCAATAAATTTTTGTGTATTGTTCAATTTTTCGAAGTTTCACGGTGGCGCAGTATGCCATCACTGCATTCCGGTGATTATAAAGCGGCTGTCGCTCACAGTCGCAGCGTCGCTCATTCGTAAAATGCATCAGGAGTATGTTTCTTGGGTGCGAGGGAATTGTCAGCTTCCTGAATGTCCGATCACTTCGTTTTGTTCAAATAGCGGAGCGAATTTATGTTTTTTTAGAGCCTCCGTGCCAGCGGAATAAACTACAATAAAATATGGGTATATCTGAACATTCCTTTAAGTTCGTTATTTTTAGCCTGAAGAACAATAAAGTCAATACTTACGCAACTCAAAAATTTAAAAACTCTGTATCTATCATAATCAAAAGTAGGCTAATTTGAACGAGCATTTTATCGTGAATTCTCATGGAATCGAAACGGCAGACAGCCAAATTTGGGACGTGGAGTTCCCTACCGTGATGGCGAAGTGCTGTTTGTCCGCCCACATTTCTAAATTTCTTTCCATATCTAGGGTCAGCATGAATTCCCGAAACCTAGAAACACACAAAAATTTTGTACGTGGATGTATAGATGTGCAAAAACGAAGTAGCCGACTGTAGTCTGACACAGAGTTGTCCTCCGGGTTCGGCGAAAAATTCTACCAAGAATCAAGTATTCGCACTCCCATGCTTATTGAAATATATCGTACGGACTCGAGTAATTTGCTCGAGTATTGCAACCTAATTTACACATGAGAAGTATTGCAACCCAAGCAGTCTATCTATAGCATTGCATGGCGGCATGTATGTATTTTATCACAGCTGCGAGTATCTGTGCGTGGTCATGAAACGCATGAGATTTCTATTTCAGGTTTAATGGTTGGCTCATCAGTATTGTAGCTAAAAATTTCATGTCTAGTGATTTTAAACTCCTGATCCTTTGGCTTGAAATTTTACACCTTTGTCTATTTTGCACATTTCTGCTTCGAAATGGGCCTCAAAGAGGCCAGTATTTTGGCAGAGCCTGAAGGTCTGTGAGTTTTATTTTTTGTTACTTTCACCGAATCGAAAACCAAAGATTATAGATAGATTATTGTAAAAGTCTTCTTTCACTGTTTGCATTTCGTCATTGAAGAGCTGTATCCAAGTTCTAAAAGAAAGGGAATATCACTGGCCATAGCTGTTTTCATAGGTAAATGTACCAATTTTATCGCAATAGTATCACGCTGCACAAGCAAGAAAATCAAGCTTTATATTGATAAATTCATGCAATGAAAGACACAGCGCACTTCTTGACAACGGAGGTAAAAACATCGAATAAGTTTTCATTAATTATTTTCGATGAAACATTTCTTATGATACATACAAAATAATACAGGAAAATGTCATTGAACTGAACCCTGTGTTTCACATTTCATTTAAAATAAGTGGCTTACAAATTCATAGTGTGACGTGATTAGTAAACTACTGACAGCGAAGAATTTGTTTGCACTCTAAAAATGTTTCATGTATGTTTCATATGACAATTTCAGAGAAAAGTTTAACCCAAATGCACAACTACGAAAATGAATTTCTTGATAATTTACAGTACGTTCAATTGAACACTCGCAAAATAAGGGAAATTTTACTCTCCGACAGTCTTCTCGAACTCTCAAATAGCTGAATAATTCGTATCTAAAGAGGAAATGCAAAACGAAGGTAAAACCCACAAGTATTAAATTATTTCAAAGATGTTCGATAGTTTGTTCTATTTTTAATGTCATCGCTCAATTATCAAGCTAAATAAATCTATTTCATTACAGATTTGAATCTGAGGTCCGACACAGTGGGCTCTACGGTGGACTTTCACTTCGCTAACCTAGGCTTGGGTGGTTCTTATATCTACAATGTTTATGGGGCTGCCACTTCCGGCGACGTTGAAGCACAGCAGGACCCATCGTTCACCTTAAATTGCGAAAACATAGATCCAACTTCGTTCTGCAACGGTTTCTTCAATGACGAAACTCCACCAGCTTTCATCGGCGTATCCGGCATAAACCCCCCTGAGAACTTAGTCATAACTCAGGTGACTGATGAGAATGCAATTGCAGGTAAAACTGGAGGCTCCTATGGCATTCCATGATAAAAATAATCGGTACTAGTTCAGTTTAGAAAATTTTACCCTTTTTTGTCCACTAGTGAGCAGCAACGGCTTTTCAGCAATCAGGAACATCTGATAGCAGTTGTACGGTAGTCAATGTACGGGTAGCAGCTGTAGCTGATTGTCATTAGCATGAACTACAGCTGCTATAGTGTACTGAAATCTGCATCTAAAATTGATGCCAAACTGGCACCGAGGCATCATACGATGATAACGTAAATTTTGTGCTTGGTAAATAATACCATTAATTAAGCCTCAATTTTTAATATGTACCAACGCAAGGATGTTCGTTTTCGTAACTATTCAGATCAGTAAATATAGGAAGCTCAATTCAAAGCACGTAATTATTTAATGTACTGTATCTGATTTTGTTTTAACGTAGTAGGTCTGTCAAGGTAACTTCGATTCATTTACTTTGTTAAAAAAAATGTCAGTGTGATTTTCAAATTTTACGAAGATTTGGCATGGGATTTATTCTTCGTTTTATTTGCGTAACTCTCTGAAGGAGTTACGACACTTCTTCTTGTACCGACATAAGTTTGATTGATAAGAAAGTTGAATAATAAGGTTGAAGCGAAACAAAAGGGAACGGGCACTCGAAAAATATTCTTCGATTTGTAGCGTGCTTTGAAAATAATTATATTCGGACAATGGAACTATGCTCGTTTATTTTTGTCATGTATCCTATTCTCGTCTCTAATTGTTGTTTCCATGAGAGAACAAAACGTTTCCCATGAATCGCTGGCGAAATGTTCGTTATTGTTCACGATAATAAGGCCTAATTCGCCCACTGAACCACATGAATGAAATGGAGAACACAGCGCCTCACACCCGCAGCTGATGCTGATGCGTAACAACAGAATGGGAGCAATATCAAAGAAATCTACATGATATGATTTTTAAGTTTTATGCACCACTTGATTTATCATGATCATTATCGCTTAACTAGAAGCATTTGGACTAAACTCCGTTGATAATCTCAATTGTTAAAGTTGAAGTGATTTTTACGATGGAGAATTTTTAAATTAGCCTAAAATTTTGGACACATGGTTTCAAGTCAGCGAATTCGAAGTGTCAGGTTCCCTCCACACTGGAACAAGCGCTCGTGGCACTCTGATGCTGTGAGTGAACGAGCATCGTCTGGGTCTTGAGAGTAGCGTAGGTATGTGCTTATGATCGTAAATGTTACTAATTCTACAATTGAAATATAAGATTGGAGAAGTTAATTAATCGATGGCATAATAAAATATTCACTAATAATATAAATAAAAGGTTGACAAGGACATAGCACCAGAATACTCACGTGATGGATTTTAAGGATAAGTACTCGTGGTGGTGAGGGGAGGACATGTCGCTAGAACTTCGACCAAACCTCGATACGGAATGCCACGTCTACACAAGGCAAAGAGCGCGGGATGTGAAGGTTCTAGAAGACGACATGGCGATGCTTTTGTTGTAGTCAAGCCAGTGGAATTTTGGGGGTTGCGTCCAACGGTGTAAATTGCCTTTTTTTTGTATTCATCGTCTTTTTCTTTTACTTCCACGTCCGGTCGCGATGGATTCCATACGTACTAGCATTGAAGCAATGACTAGCATACTAACATTGAAGCAATTACAAGCATACTAACATAGAAGCAATTACTAGCATACTAACATTGAAGCAATAACAAGCATACTAACATTGAAGCAATTACTAGCGTATTAACATTGAAGCAATCACAAACATACTAACATTGATTCAAGGAATCTCTTTTATAACGAAAAGATTTTCAAGTTCCAATCCAAAATTATGAAAAGTAATGTTACAGATCAAACGGGCAACACTTGAACTCCATTCGTGTCTACCGATCATTGAACGAAAATAATAATTGCTTTGCATAACTTTACCGAACGAATTTATGATAGTTTTTATCTACCCCACTCGTCATCGCACAAACTGCATGACGACCGAGAATTGTTCTGCTATCGGAAATTTTATATAATTGATTTTCGCAACGCTAGTGTCTTTAATAAAGTTTAAGTCGTCACGATTGCTTCCGGCTTTGCGTCGATCATTCACCATGATGAACGATTCAACAATAATATCGACATTTGGCACTGAAAATATTATTCTATCGAAAAAGTGAGGGCAGGTGTAGTAGCGTTTTCTGAGTTCTACAGCCTTGTTCATTTTTAAATTTAAAATTTTGTTTCACTTTCCTGTCCTCTTTTGAGTGCTTCTTTGTATCTCAGGACTTGAATCCCTATACAGAAAGAAACTAAAAGGCAAATGTATTGAACCACGCTAAGTTTATATCTCTGCTTCATAGTGGAAAATGAACTGAAGTTGGACTATTTGTTCATAAAACATCAAGCTCAAGGAAAATCGTAAAGATTTCGGGAAATGATTCTTAAAAGAAGTGTTGAGTGAATAGGCCAACGCTTTGAAGCCAGCTTCCGTGTGAACGGCTGCAGAGTAAGTCATAGTTAGTCAATGTATACTGAAACTGTGCAAAGCATTGTAAAAATGTACAGCGTTTGTAGCAAGCATGTAGATTTGAAAGTTTCTTTTGTAAGAACGAAACTATTGGAAGGTAAGATATTAAGGAGATGCAGCAAACACATAGATATTTAATGCTTATTTATAATAGGAATGAACTTATTAATAGGTTTAATGTACATTTGATTTAGAATAAAATAGAATAGAATGTGTCAACAGAAACGAGCCAAGGGGCCCATTCTGGGGCTTCTACCCAAGTCCTTTGCCGCCAGACACCAATCACGCACAGGCGTTGGATACGCTGTACCTTGCATAGGTTTCTGAGATGGGGGATTATTTTTTCATTATTTTGCGCTAAATTCACTCCATCTTATTGATATCTCGTCTTAGGGTAGGAGACCGGAATTGTGCTGAATATTCCAGATGTGGTTTCGAACTAGTATTTAATAGAGAAGTAGTACTATGTCTCAAGACTTATAGTTAAAGTCCCTTGTGATGAACCAAAGAATTCTGCTCGCATTCTTGGCACTTTTTTCTACTTGCTGTCATGCTTGAGGTTTTTGGGGATCGTCATGTCAAGAACTCTTGGTCATTCTACCCCTTTCATGGGTCTGTAGTTAATTGAGTAATAGAAATTTTGGTTATTGGTTCCAGTGTGCATCACTGAACATTTTTCAATGTTGAAGCCCATTTGCCAGGTTTTGGTCCATTGGAGTAAGCGATTGAAGTCTGTTTGAATGGTTATGCTATCACATTCAGTGGATGCCCTGTGACAGAGTTTCGAATCGTCTACGAACTTATTGATTTTCCGGATGACTCCGACGTCAAGATCATTGATGTAGATTATGAGGATGAGTGGACCTAGAACGCTTCCTTGAAGGACCTCTGAAGTTACTTTTTTCCAGTCGCTATGTTCTTCATGAATCAATACTCTCTTAGTGCGACTAGTGAACCTGTTTTGTACCAGTCGAGAATAGTTACTTTGTATTTTATGGGCTTCAACTTTAGCCATAAGCCTCTCGTGGAGAACTTTATCAAAGGCTTTTTGAATTTCGAGCTATATGAGGCGAACGGCTTCTGTGCTATCACTGATATTGGGTAGCTTCTCCAAAGAAGTCAAGAAAATTCGTGAGACAGCTGCATTTTTCTTTAAATCCAGGCTGGGTGTCGGTTATCAGATTTTGAGCTTGTAGATATTTTGTAATTTTAACTGGCATTGACTTTCCCTTGTTTTACTGATGAGTTACGTTAGAATGATTGGGCCAAAATTATAGGGTCTTGTCTGTTCCATTTCTTAAAGATGGGAGTAACATTCGCCTGCTTCTAATCTTGTGGAACTATTCTAGTTGCGAGTGATCGATTGAAGATGCTCGCAAAGAGTTTGCTGATCACTTCAGTAGTTTCTTTGAGTATGTGTGGGGCTAAGCCGTCTGGTCCGGTCGATTTGTAAGGGCTTAGGAGGTTAAGCTGTTTTTCTACCTCTTCCACTGGGCACATCTCGTCTGCCAGTTTTTTTGGATATCTACAACTTGAAATTGAGGGATTTCAGTTAAATCTTCAAGTGAGAACGCCTATGTAAAGTTATCATTTAGGATTCTGACTTTACTTTTGTTGTCTGGGCAGGGCCGTCGAAACTGGAAATTTTGCCCTTAATACGCTAAAAATTTTGTAGGCAATCTCGGAAATAGAGCTAGTGACGGTTGTAAACTTTCCTATATCTAAGTTGTGGTGCATCAAGTTAGTGGTTTTGATTTTTGAAATTGTTCTGACTTTGGCGATGTATTCAAACGTGACGATTCCCGTCATGAATGTCAGAGAGCTTACGTGCACTGCATTTTTCTACTGGTCTAACGTCCTTTCACGTAGTGAAACATTTATAATTATTATGATATAAGTGTGTAACATAATAATTGAACAGCGTCATTTGAAAATAGACGTTGAGATTGGTTTTCGAATCCCTTCGAAGTCGTTATGAATAATTTTCAAGATTCACAAACGAGTCGGTTAATGAGCTCAGAATCTTAATTGTTTCCGTATCTATTGTACTAAATTCTATCCCGAACTGAGTGTTGAAGAAGAAAACTCTTCGCAATTTAGGAATGTCAAGGCTGATCAAGAGGAAAAAACAAGATAAGAGGGTGCTCAGGCTCAAGAGCTGCTGCTGACCATACGACGTCTTAAATTGGGGACCCAAGATAAACACTGGCCGTACGCAGTCTTAAATTGAGGACCCAAGACAAACACTGGTCGTACGCAGTCTTAAATTGAGGACCCAAGACAAACACTGGTCGTACGCAGTCTTAAATTGAGGACCCAAGACTGGTGACGTACGACCAAGACTGGTCGTACGCAGTCTTAAATTGAGGACCCAAGACAAACACTGGTCGTACACAGTCTTAAATTGAGGACCCAAGACTGGTGACGTACGACCAAGACTGGTCGTACGCAGTCTTAAATTGAGGACCCAAGACAAACACTGGTCGTACACAGTCTTAAATTGAGGACCCAAGATAAACACTGGTCGTACGCAGTCTTAAATTGAGAACCCAAGATAAACACTGGTCGTACGCAGTCTTAAATTGAGGACCGGGCCCAAGATAAAAATTGGAGGTACGCAGTCTCAAATTGAGGACGCAAGAAAAGCACTGGCCATACGCAGTCCTAAATTGAGGAGGCAAGAAAAACACCGGTCGTGCAAGTTGCGCAACCAAGATGATTGCCTCATCACTCTTCAAAGAAGTTCTCAATGAACTCCCCTTTGATATCGCCTCTGTAGGATCCCTTCTCTACATAATTTTCAAATTATGTTAGTTATATATGGATTTGCATTAATTGTATATGATAGGTAGAGATAAAAATTATTCATTCTTTACTAAGCATTCACTATTCAACTGACATAGGGAAGTGGAGAAAAAATTAAATTCAGGTTTCTTCTATTTTAAAGAAAAATTTCTATGATAGGAATCACTATCTGGTTCAATTACTTTTAAAGTAATGACAATAGTATCTTTCGTGAGCAATTAATTACTTGGTACGTACATGTTCATCAAAAGTATGATAACATCATGAATTTTGTAATCTTCCAGCAAAAATAACTATCTAATCTGGAAACCCGACAAAATACCACCACAATTGGCTTCATAAATATCTAAAATAAAGATCCGCCACTGAGATCAAATATGTCGGCTGTGTACATTTTTGCGATCACGAAAAATTATTTTCATTTACAATGTTAAGGAAATTTTATTTAAGCAAATAGATTATTTATTGCGCATCAATTGAATTTGACGTAAGATGGGGAAAACAATAACTTATAAACTCTCACTTCTGATATGTTATCGGATTTGTGCATGGGGACGTCGCTACTTTTTACAGCGAAGGTAAAAACTGTTGGGAAAGGGAAAATCTGTTTTAAACTACAGAAGATTGCGAGTAGCATGTCTCAAGTAAAATTTTCAGGACGAAAATTTTTTCAAATATTTTTCGCGTCAAATCTTCAATAAATCGCTATAAATCGCTTCGTATTGAAAATGTTTCTGGGACAGCACCCTATCAGCCAACAATGTACTAGTCACATTAGCGGATTTATTTGCACCGAAGCGGTAAAACAGGACGTTGCATTCGTGAAACGGACCATTTCATTTTTGCCTGTTCTACACTGTTTTTCGTTTTTCTAGGATGAAACAGTGCTGGCAACTGCAAATTGCACCACTTGAAGAAATTCATTCAATTTCGTTACAGAGCGGCTACTGAAGCGTAAAGCCACGCTTCTTATTCAGGGACGTTATAGAAGCTCAGAATTTTCTCAAAAATTCTCCTTCGTTTTTACGGTACTTAATTGTGAGGCGTAGAACATCGTCTTTCTTACACAATTGACTGCACGCTTCCTCACACTGAAGCATCGCTTCACCGTAGCTCCAGGACGTTATTTATGATCACGTCGCACTCTCTCATGATGCTTATGTCTGACGATAAGCGTCACTATTACATTCGAACATTTGCTTGAGAACAGTAGGCTGTGACAGCTCGAGCAGACCGGTGGGTTAGAAGTCTGAGCTTCTGGAAGAATCCTCTGTTTTGCACGCTACGTTCCATGTGCGTATTAACATGAATTGAACTATATACGTTTACCTTAGTCGCTCGAGTCATCATTTCAACAGGCGATGAGCCACCATTGAAGCTATAATTTCCTGTCTGGTGTTGCATCTCCTCAATAATAGCTTCATTTTTGACCTGAACCGATATCAATCATTCGCATTCACAAGGCTTTACCTCAGCTATGTATAAACTCAACAATTTTTAACTTGAACTTTTGAAAAGTATCAGTAGCCTGTGAAGCAGTATCAAGTTTGCTCAGATGTCACTTGTTGACAGCCAAGCTCTCTATGTCTGTGTCAAAATTAAGTCATCCAAAGTGTCTTGTTCTGATATACTTAGTTAAGGCTAATCTGTTCGAGCGCTCGGACACAACAGGTGCTAGATAAGAAATCTAGTTATCCTTGGTGCATCACGTTTCTATAAGTCAGTAACTTTGTGCTGTGCCTCAGAGTTACTGAATCACAAATAAAATATGCTTTTATCAACACAATGAACTCCATCCCCTGCTCCAGCCCAACTTTCAGCAATGGTTGTGATCATAACATTTCTTAATTTGTTCACGTTAACAGCGATTATTGTTCTCATTTCTGTTGAACAATACAAGAGCATTAAATTCACAGTATTTTCATTGAAATGAAGTTTTCATTTGCAAATTAGACGCACTTCTGAAATATTCAACAGACCTCTTTTGGGAGCGCAGTGTAAAAACCTATATATTACCATGGAAATCTTCTTTAGTCTGGTTACGGTCGTGAACAGCACGAATATGGTTAAATATGGCACCCTGATATCTATGGAGGCCGAGTCCACTTTACAATTTCATCCTGGCACAACAGAGTCGCCTTCCTGCTACGTGGACGGGACGCTCTGCAGGCAAGTTGATGGACTCGCCCTGGCAACGCCCCTCCTCGCAACAATACAAGCGAATTTTTGTGGCGCACAAAAATTTTAAAAACTTAGCTCCTGATAAATAAACTGTTTCTTAACTCGCTGAAAGACTGAAACAATGACGCGTACAAGCGCGTATTAACCCTTTACTTATGAACCCCTGCCCACGTACCGAATTTGGTTCTCTCAGTACAAATATTTGTAAACATGACTTTGCTACGCATTAAATTTCAACAAGTGAAATGCAGTCTCTCAACTGGGAGTGCTGTCCTGCTGTTATGGTGGGTTAAACATACCAAATTTAGCACTACTTAGGCCCTTCAGACAAAATAAGTTAGTACAACAAATATCAGTCAACTATAAAATAATTTGTGCAGAAAAGGATTACGTGCTGCGACTGCACCTCTGAATTGCACGGACGAGAGCGGTGGGTGGAGGCCGAGCCGTGATGTAAAATCACACTGAAACGTCAGTCATTGGAAAAACTACAAGTTGCAGCGTGTTTATAGAAATGAGAAGCCGTGAGAAATTTTAAGAAATTGTTGTAGGATTGCAAATAATCAATCGCAAAACCGTTTTGTTAAGTCATGTGCGAACGAATGTATCGACGAGCCATTATTTCAACTAGAAAGAACTACGAGCCTCAGCACAGAGTCACTGACATATCGAGACGTGATGCATGAAGAATATCTGAGTTTCCTATCTAGCACATGCTGCGTCCGAACGCTTTAACTGATTAGCCTTACATATATTGGAACAATGCGCTGATGAAGGGCTAATTTGGATGCTGACTTCGAGAACTTAGTGCATTTGCTGTCTTTAGTCAACAGGTGTCATTTAAGTTTTGAAAAATTGTTCAAGTCAAAAAATAGTTAGTTAACGAATAGTTGATGAAAAGTCTAGTGAATACTAGTGTTTGGATGAAGGCAAACGGCTCGATCATTCCAAGTCTGAAGTAAAGTTAGTATTGAGGGGACCCAAACTTTGACAGAAATTTATTGCGCCAACAGGGGTGCGTAAGCTGCTGAAAAGCTCATAGGAGAACCAGACGTAAACGCATGCTCTTCAATTCGTGCTTAAAATATCGAGCGTAGAAAAGCATTTGTATTCAGATTTACGTTATTAACTTGCTGTAGTCACCATCTTGGTTATCTCAGGTAAGATTAAAATAGTCTCACAGTGGTGCTTGTTCACGTGACACTTAGTCTCCGGGTCGCATACGTAGTGTTGATAATTACTGCCTAGCTTCTCTATTGCATCTATTTTAGTGTGCTGCTTGCGCGTGTTGCGACCGCTGCATGGGCAATGCTTGCAAGAGCTTTGTTCAAGTCATGATGAGTATCATGGTTGAGTTAATAATTGCAATTTTGATGATGAAAACTATAATGAAAAAACCGTGGTAGAAAAAATGAAAAACAAAAATAAAGCTCCAGAACGCCCTCTGCGTTGAACAGGATCTGAGTACAAACTTGATTCTGTCAAGTTCGATGACGTAGTCAAACGATGTTGTAAGTTGCTACTCAATATGTCCATCGAGTCTACCCATAGCGCTTGTTTATAAATGTGACTGGGTTTTCAAAATACATTTACTTCAATTTTGACAGGGTATTTGGGTAGATTGTTGTCTTATGAACTTTTCATTTAAAAAATATTTTTTGAGTCGGTGAATTGTTAGGTAATTGACTGAGCGAAGTTGTCTTTCAATTCTACGTAAGATTTTATACATACAATACTTACAGCATGCGCACATCAGAGAGTTAGCTGCCCTGTGAAGTGTGTGCCAGTTTTCTGTTCGCATTGCACGGTGTTCGTTTGTACACTGTGATGACGAATGATGGGAGAGTAGAGACAAGGAATGTTCTTTCATGTGAGCTGCTTCGTCGCACCAAGTTTTTTCCCGATGGGCTCTTTTCCTGCTGTCTAAATGAGGGAGCAAGAGAATGTCTTATGTCATGACTTTTTTCCCTTAATTTTCTTTTCGCAACTGTAAGTCCTCGAATACCATTTCTGTTTGGAAGGAAAATGTCAAAGCAATTTGATTTGATTGATTCGCAATCTAACAAGGCAAATTCGTAACAGGTTATACTAGCGATATTTTCAAATTCAAGAGACTTCATTCACATTCATGAAAACTATATTTCTTACTTATCTAATTTTCAAATATCCTCATTTTATAACTAGTAAGTTTTATGCTCCAGGTTAAGTTTTCCAAATCTGAGTACATTGCAGGCAAACGCAGAAACTTGGGACTATGAACTCACATACTGCAGAATGGAGGGTGTTGGTGTTGCTGGCCTTCAGCGCTGCCTTCAGTCGTGCTGGTGAGTATTGTGGTCCCTTCAAGCACGCTGGTGAGGGGTGTGATTCCTTTAGTCATGTTGCTGAGCGATGAGTTGCCTTCAGTAACGTTGCTGAGTGAAATGTTACTTTCAGTAACGTTGGTGAGTGATGTGCTTCCTTCAGCCATATGGGTGATGAATGTACTCACGCTGGTGAGTTGAGCGATGTGTTGCCTTGTCACTTTGGTGAGTGATGAGTGATGATGTTACGCGTTAGCCAAGGTTCATAGTTGATAACTATCTCATTTTATTTGTTATCGACGAATTTCACTCATGGAATGGATAAAGTGTGTTGTGTTTTGGGTCGTACATGGGTCGATGTGCCACTGTTGTTTTAAAGCTAAAAAGAAGCGGATCCTCGGGCTGTCATTCTGACTTATATTTACGATGGCATAATTATCATATTCCAAAACGAGATGTCAGATTAAAACCGTTCTCATTTTCACATTTGTAAGAAAGTATAACAATATTTATTATGAGAATTATTGAAAATTTCAGGCTAATTTATTTCACATTTAAACAGCAAGCTTGACAAAAAATAAACCAAACTGAGCCGAACAACGGTGTCTGGTCTGGGTGCAAGATCAAACTTTGATTACAGTACACCATCAAATACGGACCTGGTCATTTGATTTACTTGTTCTTTCTCCTCCAGTGGAGCAGCTCACACTGACTTCTATGACCTGGAGCGGCAGCAGTCCTCTCGGCCCTGACCTGGCGGTGTGTGCCACTCAGGACCTGGACCCGAGCGGCACGATCCAGCTCTCCGTGTTGTTCTCTAACGGCTCGCAGTCGCGTGAGTGCCGTGTTGTTCTCTAACGGCTCGCAGTCGAGTGAGTGCCGTGTTGTTCTCTAACAGCTCGCAGTCGCGTGAGTGCCGTGTTGTTCTCTAACAGCTCGCAGTCGGGTGAGTGCTGTGTTGTTCTCTAACAGCTCACAGTCGGATGAGTGCCGTGTTGTTCTCTAACGGCTCACAGTCGGGTGAGCGCCGTGTGTTCTCTAACGGCTTGCAGTCGGGTGAGTGCTGTGTTGTTCTCTAACGGCTCGCAGTCGCGTGAGTGCCGTGTTTTTCTCTAGTTGAGTGAGTGAAGACTTCCATTCTATCAAAGGAATACTTTGCCACCCATGGTCAGAGTACTATGTACATTTACCTGTTTTATGTATGTATGAACTTCAGTTGCATCAATGTTCAGGAATGATGCAAAAAAGTTGAAAGACCATGATGCGTTCATTTGCCACACGTCTTTGAGACTTGCTTCTGCCTCCTGTTGAAATTTTTGGCATCGCGAATATTTGAAACGAGAATGTAAGAATGATAAATTAAGGAATTATCTCTTTAAGGATAATTATTATGCGTTGCATCGTTTTTTTTACAGTAGCAACGAGAAATATTCTCGTGAGGCTTACAAGTTTTAATTTTACGATTCATTCTGCTTGATGAACGCCTGAAAATTTGCCCTTATTTTTCTTCATGATTATGAAATTATGCCATAGAAAGAGTGCTGGTAGTATCAAAAAGAATACTCTACACTCGAAGTTAGCGTGATCAACTTAAAAATATGATTTCGTCGAGCTACACAATAACGAATACAATTGTGGTTATTCGAGAACTTCAAATTGCAATTTGAAGTGACAAGTGACACCTGAGAGACAATTGTCTCTCAGGTGTTGAGGTTTTATTGGACATGAGAAAATCAATGGTCATTTATAGTAGTTCCCAATGATGCCGGAAGACACCTGAGTTGCTACTGTACAGTAACGCAGTCGTACCTTCAGTTTTCCTAGGAGAGTTAGGAAACGAAGCAAACTGTGCAATGTTCACGGAGATGATCGCTCTCCCGCGGCCTGAAGCAAACACCACCACCTACATCCTCCATCTGTCGAACGACGCCGAGCTGCTGCAGCAAGGAATTGCTACCTTCGCTTACCCGTGTGAGTCTACCTGCACACCTCTCTTGACTTCAGCTACCGGTGACCTAATTCAATAGTTACTCTGCCGACCAGCAGCTGTGATCGAAGACTAATAGCTCTACAGACTAGAAACTCCACAGACTAGCAGCTCTGCGGTCTATTGGTCTCCATGGCGTATTGGTAGCGTGATGGCCTCGCAGCCGAGAGGACCTGGGTTCACCCCTTGGGAAAGGAAGTTTAAAATACACACTCCTCTCATCCCTCACCACGCCAGTAGTTGTAAGGCATTGATAACCCAACGGAATGACGTGTTGGAATTAATAAAGGTTCTTTTGTATTGGCTCTGTAGATTAGTAACTCTGCAGAGCCAAGAAGATAGCGGTAGACAATGACCAGTATCGGAGGGGATTCATTTTGAAATCGTATGTTTCATAAAAATGTAAAATGTGATTATGAAAATTCAAAACAAGTCCGTGGCTACTGCGCACACTTCGACGTCGTGTCCAGGATGACGACGTACAGACTTGTAAAGAGTTTCTACAGTTGCGGGTGTCACAGCAGACCCGTGCGTGGCCCCAGTCGACCCATGAGGTCTCAGGCCAGAGCCCGTGAAATAAATCAATCGTAAATGTCGATCTTCGCAATTTAGTTGAAATTTTCTGGCACACGATCGAACAGAGCTCATATGTTCGTCGAAATCGGTTCTAAGGTGGAGATTGTGTACAAATTTAGTACAATCTATTTTTGGATAATATCTATTTTAAAGTTTTGTCACGAAATGACTGCTGTAAAAAGACGCTTCTTGTTTAGCGCTGTGCCTAACTGCACTGAGCCCTCACCCGTTGTAGGTTCTAAATTCTTCTGAACTTGTACGTACAATGTTGTAGATATACGCATGCAATTTGTGATGCTCCTGTATTCATCCCTAGTGAACAATTTAGTTTTTTATGGCCATCATTCACGAAAAATGCCGTCAGACGCGTCTCATATTAGGCAAACGATATTAACTTTTCAATTTAAGTGTTCATGGCAGAGAATTTTACTGCCATCAAAAACTGTCGCTTTGTGTGTCATTTGAACTCAGGTGAGTGAGAGAAAAAAAGTCGTTTATTTTGAGAACAGTCCCGTATAAAGCATGGTAAAGTTGGGTTTTCAAACAGTAAGACTTCAGTCTTAAAATTAAAATGTGGAAGTCGCACCGAGACTTCAATTGTAGTCTGTAAGACTACTCTGTAAGACCTAAAATAACGCGTGAAAGTTACGCTGAGACCTCTACTCGGGAATCTTAATTCCGAGCGAAGCACCTAGAATCAGAAATATTAATTAAAATCATCGTGTGACTTTTTGAGCATAATTCTTAAAATCCAAAATAACAGTGGAAATATGTCCCTTATATTTTCATTTATGAAGGGAGCATGTTCTACAGCAAGTCTCCTGAGATCGACGGAGCTTTTTGCTCTAAGTCAGATAAACGGTAGCTCACCAAAACATCACTCCTAAATGTTGCTTTTAGTTTGCAGAGTTGGGAGGCAGGAATTTTACAATTGTTGTATTACTTTGAAAGGGTATAAAGAGGAAAAAACATAACGGGTATCAAGACTGGAAAAGCTTTGGCGTTTGGGAGGTGCAGGTCTATTTCTTTAGTAGATGGGCTGCGTGATCAAATTTTCAAAATTACCGTAACAAACTACTTTGGCAGCGGAATTCACTCATTTCTGTAATTTTTCTTGAAAAGGTTTAGGTAAATCCCTCCACACCAAACCCCCGAAGTCGAAGTGCGATAGCACCAGAGATTGAATAGCTAATTATGTGGGTTTTTCGTCTAGCCTATTCTTTACGCGGTGGAAAATCATAATGGTTCTATTTATCTCATTACTTTTTTTTCTACATGGAATTCAACGGTTATATTTTGGTGAAACCATGATCCTAATTTTTCATTTTAGCTACAGGCTAGGTTACCTAGTTTCAACAGTCAGAGACAGTTCAGGTAGCATTTTTATTGCATCTCTAGAATCACATATGATGAACTGCATTTTTCTTAGTTCAGTTTGATACCAATTTGGTCATACCATGATTCCAAGCTACTCAAAAAGCCATCAGCGATTGCGTTCGTTCCCAGTAGTGTGAGTGGCGTAATTGCTATGGACCCAATATTCCAAGTCTAATCTCGTTAATTTCTTCGATCAAGAAGAAGCAGAAGAAGAAACTATACTTATTCGAACAGTCGACCTGCAGTACATAATTCGGTTTTAAATGCCTTATAATAACTAACACGCGAGTGATGGTAGGAGTCTGGTGCTTAGGCCTCATTTCCCGAGGGAAGCATTCCATGATTCCGCAAAAATTCATTTGCCCATTCGGGAGTCGAACCTTGGGCTCCTCAGCTGAGAGCGGAGCGTGTAACCACTGCGTCATGAAGCCTTGTAGGGTCAAATGATTGTGAACAACTTGACAGAGCATCGGCAGCAAGTGTAATTCAAAAACATGAAATTATTATTATTGTCAATGGTCACATAATTATCAGTAGATTATCATAATTATCTTAATTATCATCATCATAATTATGAGCAGATATAATAATATAACTGCAGATATAATATAAAATTATACTGTGTCATAGGCCAAGATACAGAGAGGTTAATGGAACGTATGTGTACGCGGAAGTCCTGTATGGAAAAAGTCTGCGAACTTTCATTGTTTGGCAAGGTTCATATCATCTACGATCATTTGTTACATCTACGTGTAATGCTACCATCATAAAATCAAGTTTGGGTATTGATTATCGTTGAAGATGAGCAAACCACTAATACGGATGATGAATTAAAATTTTCTGAGAAACGCATATGAAGTTGGTACTAAATGAAAAGTATTAATGTTGCTTGCTTCGTGTGCATTGTAAAGAATACAGTTTCAAGTACGATAGTTTTGTGTGTAAGAACAAGGTAATGCAGAAGGTAAATTTTCCGTTTCAGTATAAATCGACCTAAAGAATTATCAAAATGCAATACATGCGCTATCAATTTATAAAAAAGTATTAAGAACATTCTGTAATCTCCTTCTACGTTTATGCTTAATTGTGGACCCGCTGATTTAGTTCCAGCTACACCATGGAACACAGTCGACTGCGGGTTTGCCAAATTCAGTCGCATCGTCAACGGCAGCGGGGACCCGGGAGCGGCCACGTGCCTGCCAGGCGTCACTGAGCCCTGCTACGTCACGGCCAACGACTTGGAGGCACCCTGCGTGCCAGGCCTCGATCAAAATAACCCAGACTTCAAAGTTTGCGTGACGAGTGGCGACACACTCCGCGTAACTGAAGGTTCGTGTTAACTTTCATCCCATTCTCTGATGTAGGAACTGATGTTTGATGTTGGACACACCCCATTCTCTGATGTTGGAACTGATGTTGGATGCTGGACACACCCCATTCTCGGATGTTGGAACTGATGTTGGATGTTGAACACACCCCATTCTCTGATGTAGGAACTGATGTTGGATGCTGGATGCACCCCATTCTCTGATGTTGGATCTGATGTTGGATGTTGGACACACTCCATTCTCTGATGTCGGAACTGATCTTGGATGTTGAACACACCCCATTCTCTGATGTAGGAACTGATGTTGGATGTTGAACACACCCCATTCTCTGATGTAGGAACTGATGTTGGATGTTGGACACACCCCATTCTCTGATGTTGGAACTGATGTTGGATGTTGGACACACCCCATTCTCTGGTGCTGCAATCTGAGGTCGTTTCGCAAATTGCGTGAAGAATAAAACCAGCACAGCATGTAGCTTTACAAGTGTGTTGTGAACCTGCGCACGATCTGTTGGGCCGATTCATAAATAATTTCCGAGTTGTTTGATGTAAACTAGAAGAGCGTTTTGTCCATTTTGAAAGACTCATATTTTGGTTTACTAGTAAATTCATGTCACAATTCTCTTCCCATTTTTCTTTTCAGAACCATTTTATCACTTGCGTTGTACTAAAATTATAAAAATAATCTTTGAAATGGATGACCTGAAGTTACATATTCGACATGTGATGTTGTGGGAGTTTGAACAGGGAAAAGGTGGAGCAGAGACAACGAGGAAAATATGCAACATTCATGGCCAGGAAATCATACCAGATCGACAAGTAAGGAACTGGTTTACAAATTTTGTTCTGGTGTTTTGAGCTTGGCAGATAAGCCAAGGGCAATGCTGGGCACTCATCGGCCATTGATGAAGAAGCTTTAAT
>VOMN01024326.1:0-11766 GCA_014899125.1 Orchestia grillus
TTATCCGAGGCCATGCGTAAGTATATATAAAAATATCCATTGACATAGTTAATGAAATTTTTGTCGGTAATATTCTAAACTGATGTAGCGCTTGTGGTAATAAATTCATTAAATTGTTTTAATTTCTAAAGTTCAGAAGAAAACGATGTCTGTTGGCTCGTTTCTGTTTCTGGAGATCAGCGAGTTGCTGGCGCTTCTCCAGGTTGATGGTAGAAAATTCGAGGTCAGTTTTGACTGTGGTACTCAGTTTTTCGCTGGCATCCGTTTGTCCATTTCCTTCTTGGATCACTATGGATTTTTCCTGACCCTCTCGTGTGCTGTTTCTTACGACTTTGGTACTGCAAGCCGGACGAGGTTGTCTAGTCTTGGAACAGCTTTTGCTAGCATTCAAGTTCATTGAATCTGTTCGCAATGACGTAAACAGAGGGTGTCATCACATTTGGCTGCCTAGATTATATTGAACTAAGACTCTCCAGTGCGATAAGACTTGATGCGTTCTAATTTACCTAAATTTAATAAAGAACTATAGGTAATTACCTGCTTGAAAATGGAAATGCACATGGCAAATATTTAATAATTGAATTTAAGATAAAAAGGATTTAAACTAATATTGATAATAAGTTAAAATAGAGTGAGGGGATTATTACCTCACCGTTCATATTGTGGAGTGTTTGTAAAAAATTTTATATCATGCAAAAAACATAAAGAACATTCAATGAAAGACTGGTTGCTTTAAATGTGAATTGCTGATGGATGCCTTTTTAGCCTTTGCCATAAATTTTTTTCAAGAAAAGTAGCATCTCAGAAATTTTTCTCGCTATGATGAACTGTTCACACAAAAATGTAGTGAACTAATATTCAATTCTTTCAATTTGCGTATGAGTACGTACTTGTCTGCTATTGTATTCGACATTCCCAAGTAGGAGGCGAGAATTTCCGATCCACAGAACTGAGGTCCCAAATCCTTTTTTACTCGTAACGTTCAGAAATCTTACATTACGATTGTAATTGTGTCGCCACTGTTTTGTAAGCCATCTGGCTTTTTTCTTAATAATTTATAAGAAGCTTGAAGTATATTCCAAAATATCTTACTATATTTCTCTTAACCTGTGAAGCCATGCTTTCACGGAGTGAAAGTCGCCTCTACTCTTCTCAAGTCATTATATCGACCGCCTGAATTGCGGGACATTCGTTTTCACCGAAGCGAAGAAGCAGACAATGTGATTGTCATTAGGAGTCTCCCAGAGTAAATTGCTTCAAAGAAATAAGATCTGTGGAGCCGAGTAATGATCCTGATTTATTCGGGAGAGCTTCATTTTTCGGGCTTAAAGTAAAATCTCGAGCAATAAAGATCCGTTGACTTGAGGAGCTCTCTTTCGTTGGAATGTTGTCTCCGTGAAGGGGATCTCGGGAATTTTGGAACTCTTGTTGACGGTGACATTTTTGGAGAGTAAGAATTGCAAAAATTTAACTACTCTTGTATTGCAAAGTCTCTCGAGTGCAAATCGTAATGAACTGCGGGAAATCTTGAATTTTATATCAGTATATACGGGAAATATTTTGAGTTTCTAAACGACACATGACTCGGAAAGAATTTATTTTGCAAATAAGTTTAGCCTGTGAGTAGCAAAACGTTGGAGAATACAAAGTAGGGCAAAGGCAAACTTACCCAGAGAAATTACATAATAAAATTACCTTTCCTGCATGTAAAAACCAGGTTATTTGATTCACCAGACTCATAAATAATCAGTGGTATGAATCTGTGATAAAATTACATAATTTACAACCACATTTCGTGATAATGTTTGGGTACAGAATACAATTTTTTTTAAAACATATCATAAAAATAAAACTGAAATAAAATTAATTATGGGACAGCCAATTTTAACAGAAATGAACTTATGGTGTCGTTAAGTTTTGAGTTTTGTTCAAAAATGTATAATGACTAAAATGGGCCAACTGACCGACTGACGAAATAAAAGCTGGAGTTTAAACTGCGAAAATAGTCCAGATCCAAAAATAATCCACAGCTCTCGACATAATCTCTGCTTGCTGATTGAGGTGGTTCACTGAGAAATTTCTCTCGCAATTCTACGACTACGGCCCGAGTAAGTGTTCAGAAATTCTAATGTAGAGAGAACGGGACACCCTGCCCACATACTTGGTTGCACACTGTGCACAATTAGACACGCACATTAGAATTCAAACTCATCTTGAGCCAATCCCTAAAATGAAAAGTCACGCTATTGTGAATTTATAACTTAAGAAAATTCACAATTTCTTGCTCGGGAAATAATTTTCTAGTTGTTTTTGCTACTCAACGCGTTGTTTTTCAGTCTGTAGATCAGACTAGGGCAAACTATTGCAAAATATTGGAAGAGCTAGAACATCTGTTGAAACTTTCGGATAATACTTTTTGTCTAAAAACTTCTCAACAACAGAATCAAAAATAATCGTCAGAAAATACCGGGAATCGTGAAAACCTTTTTCAAAATATAAACTCATTATACAAAGCCCTTATTAGAACGAACATTGAATGCTCTGTGGATTAATATCCTCGTGCTATTTATTTTGAAAATAAGAGGACAAAACTAAGGAAACTGATTCTCAATCCAGTAAAAGTCCTTTTACTTCTGTTGGATTTACGAGGGTGACCTCACAGATTGTAGAAATGAAGAGATTGTAGGAACTGTAATTGATGATCACAAAGAAAATGTTTGGTGTGTCTGACGAAGTTTAAATCGTTTATAAAAAGATGCTTAAATAGTTTTTATTTGAGTAAACAAATAATATAAAGAGAAGCGAGAGATAGTTTGATCTTGCAGCGTTAATTTCTTTATCAATTGGGATCAATATTGTTTTACGCTGCCTTCATTGTTATTTTATTTAAACATCACAGTGTAGAAATATTGTTTTGCGTTGCCATTATGGTTTTTGTACTTGAACATCACACAGCAGAAATTGAAATCACTAAAAAGGAAAAACTTCACCAAAAAATGATACATCACCCAAATAGAGACACGAGTTTTGTAGAGTTTTCAACTTTAAACGTACTGATAACGGAATCTTCATGCAAAGATAACTAAAATCAACTAGAAGAAACAGGTATCTGCCTCCCAATCTTTAGACGAAGAAAGGACTTATTAAACTCGCTGAATAGATATCATACGCTGTTAAAAAATGAAAAATTCCAGCCCCGTCCTACACTTTTTATTTTCTCGCTCAGTTCCAGCTAAATTGCTAGCACGATCAGACTCCATTTCCGACCTGCACAGAGCGGCAGCGCTGCGCTCTGTGCTGCTCGAGTGCACGGCTCACCAACAGTCCCGTCGTGCGAGCGTACACTGTGGAGACGCGGCCCCATTTCTGTGACGATGGCAAGCGTTTGGTAACTTGTGTTTGGTTGACCTTAAATCAATGCTGAAGTTCTACGGAGTGACTATCTAATTTCATTCATTTATTTTGAACTCAACGGTGGGCTCAAACTCAAATGACAAGATCAGAAGTGACGGGCATTTTTACGACACTGCGTCGGTCGCGCCCCACTTCTGTGAGAAATAGTAATCAGTTGACTCTTTATTTAATGGTACCAACGGAGGAGTACGGAAAGTGCTAATTTACATTTTCGTAAGGCCTCAAGATATTATGAAGTACCTTCGATTTTCTACCAAGTTTTCTTATAATACTCCTTAAATTTATTTTCTGCCGACGCACCGATCAGGTGATATCAAACATTAAGTATTTTTCAATGATAATATATATTTTAAAGTTTTTTAGGAATTCAATCATTCTTCTTTAGAAAAATATCCGAACAAATCAATCTGGCAGCCTTTACTTTCAGTTAAAACGAGATACATCGTTTTTACCGAATTTTTATTTATATCGTGTTGACGGAGATGTAAAAAGTTGCGTGGCTACATGGACCAGCGTCCCTAGTGCTCCATATGTTATTGTCGCCAGTACTGTCAACAAGTTTTCTTTGTATTTTATTATCGTCGGGCAGCGGTCAACCGGTAAAAACTTTTATCGTGGGAGGAACGGGATGGAATTGTCTACTTGGAGATTGGTTTGTTTGCGATGCGTGCAAAGTCTGCAGCATCCTGCCTGCAAAACTGTGTGGATATACATGATTCAATTTTATCTCTAATTAGGGATGACTCAGCTGAATGTATGATGATGCAAAGCTATTCAAGTTTTGCGAAGGTTATGCGAAGAGAAAAAAGTTTCAATGATTTAAAAAAGTTCTGATAAGAATTTACGCATTCAAAATTTACGGTCCTTGAATCGAAAAACTGATCATATTTTTCAGTGAAAGATTGATATTTTATCAAGACCAAATTCTGTACATAGTTTGATTTTTCAAAAACGTTTCATACACATCTAAGAATGAATTCTCTGAATTATTTTGAATAATGAATAAGAAAATTGGTCACTCAAATCATCCAACTTGAATAGTGATTCATTTTTTTATATGTTAATTTGTTACCTGATCTTTCACAAAAGTCGATTTCTAGGATCATAACAGTGCTATGTTTCAGACTGCTCGATTGACATCCCCAATTTTTTTTATTTAATTAGGGAATTATGATAATCTGTACCCGATGAGCTTACTGCAAATAAATTTATTTATTTCTATAAACTGCACATCAGCGACTGTTGCCCAATGTCTCTACTCTTTGTAGAAACTCATGGTAAGGAAAACCTCCCAGTTGGGTAAGCCTTTCTTTTATGAATTTCAATTCACTAAAATTTCTTAGGCGCTGTGGGGTTGCGTAGGCGCTATTCACACCCCATCTGAGCACAGGATAATTTTGGTGCGTTGACGACTCTCAGCTGGTCATCGAGTTCTACTAATTGGAGTGAGGTGGCATACTTATTTTTACATATCTCAGAGATGAATATTATTGCTAGGTTGAAACACTTTGTAAAACATTTAAACACTGAAATTTTCTGCGACCGTCTGTTTTCCGTGAAATGAAACTGTAACTGTTGTTTTCCGTGAAATGAAACTGTTATTTATTTGTTTCACAAGTTTGCGTTAACAGTCGTTATTTCACTAATTGAGGTTGACCTGATTCCCATCGTTAACATAAATAAAAAATGTATATCGTTGATAGTAATGCTTCAAAATTAAATAATAACCAAAATGCATTTCCAGATGCACAGCGTCGTCATCGCATGTAAGCGACAGAGTTAATTTTCAAATTTAATTTAAGTCTACACGTGTTCGCTATTATAAACTTACCTCGAATATATCCGATAACATTACATATCATGTTTTTCTATTAATTTCCCTTCGGGATCGACATCTGCTTAAATTTCCTGTTATATTCGCTCAGCAACGTAGCCTCTCATGGCACCAACTTGTGCAGCTTGTATCGAGTTAACGGGTCATTACAAATAATCGAGCTTATCTTCAGGTAAAAGGTACACAAATTTTTGTTACATGGCTTGCGTCAAAAAGAATCTAGGAGTGCAGACATGCATGCTTGACAGCATACAATTAAACCAGCAAATAGAAGTTGTTTAAGGACATTTACTTGAGTTCATCCCAACTATTTTATTGCAGGATAAAATTTTACGGCTTTTTAAGTGAAATCGATAGGTTTTGGAGAAACAAGTTCGTGGAGGGTTCCCTGCAGTGAATTAAATTTGTCTAGATCAGTGGGCGGTAAAAGTACCTGCAGGTGCAAGTGAGAACGGTGTTTGAACTGTTTGAAGTCGAGTTAAACGAAACATGAACGTAAATTTGAAGGTTATCATACGATTTGGAATGACTTTCGGATAATTATGTACGGTTCATATCTTCTCACGAGAACAGGGATGTATTTTTAACTTTGTCATCGGATTGTAACTCTATTGTAATTGCAACTAACTTTGTAGTCGTTTTTAGTTGACCGCCCGTCTCGCATATCCCCTCAAATGATGAGGAAATGTTTGTGGTCTTCAGGGTTCAACGCACGGAGCTATGGACACCAACTTCTACTCCAGCAAGTAAGTGAACTCGGATCACGTAATGTTCTAATTGAAAAACTACCCGTTGCCTTACTCTAGAAACTGTACCCTTTACGCCCCACAACACAACTAACTCACTCACAAAATAATGAGAAGGACGCTGCCTAGCAGCAGCATGCGTCACCAACTTGCAGAAGGTAAGCGAGCGAAAAAATGTTCCCGCAGATGGTTCTGGAAAGGTAGGAAGGCTAAAATATGGGCTAATTGCTGTTTTTTCGATGCAGAAAAACACAACAGTTTGTTAAAGTGTTGGTAGGAAAATAGAATTCGCATGCTAACAGGCCTTTGCCTATCCATGATACAGATGACATTGAAAATTAGTCAATTAAATTCATAAATTAGCTTAATGCTCATAATCCAACAAGAAGCGAAATCGACACAGATCCCAAAAAATATTTAATAATCTTTGAAGTAACCTCTAATGCAAACTGTTTATCAACGCGCGAATTGATACAGAAGTATAGTTCACTAACATGTAGCTCGCGATAAATTCATCAGACCAGTTTTAAATGACCCTATTTAGGTCTGTTCGTTTTTTAAAACATTAATTAACTGGAGTACTGATGGAAAACGTGTTTCCTGATTTTTTTTTGTCTAGGCAAATTTAATAAATAGATTAGCTTAACTAACAACCTAACAGGTATCTGAACTTCCTGCATCAGTGATGTAGGAGGCAGCTGCACTTCCAGCATCAGTGATGTAGGAGGCAGCTGCACTGCCTGCATCAGTCATGCAGGAGGCAGCTGCACTGCCTGCATCAGTGATGCAGGGGTCAGCAACAAAACCCGAGACAAAATCGCGCATGCTGACACCAATGAGTGAATATTTTAATTATCACACTTGTAAGAAGTTTCAATGATCATTTTTTAGAGTCAAATCCTATAAGGAATAAGGTAGAAAAGCAAAACATTTTCTGGAATTAATTTCATATTGTGTATGCATCCAGAATTGCTCTTCAACTTGTACTTATTTAGAGTTCCATTTTTTAAACATACAGACTAATTTTTGTACTTCTTCATTGCCCAATATCAGTCATAACTTTGTTCAATGCAATTGTAGAAAACTATGCATGCTATCACCCGATAAGATATAATAGATTTCTTATCTTCTGCAAATATACAGTATTGTGTGAAAGTGTCAATTCTAACTTATTTCTCCAGAGTGAAGGTTTTCCCATTTTTATCATTCCTTCGTTAGGTTTTAAACTTTGAACTCCTTAATTACATCGCTAAAGTTTATTTAACTTTTTTCCTGAGAAATAACTTTTTGCTTTGCATCCTCAGCCCATGAAGTGGTCGTCTTTAATTGTGACGAAAGTCTGGCTCGTTTTGGTGCTATGAAAGTCTGACTCGTTTTGTTGTGATGAAAGTCTGGCTCGTTTTGTTGTGATGAAANAAGTCTGGCTCGTTTTGGTGTGATATGAAAGTCTGGCTCGTTTTGATGTGATGAAAGTCTGGCTTGTGCCATTGCGTTGAAAATCTATGTCAATTTTTCTGATGATAGGCTGTTTCATTGTGATGGAGATTGGGCTTACAAGTACCGTAGTTCTTATGAAAAGTAGTAATCGCGCCGCGCCAAAAGATGCTGCATTCTTAAGATGCCCTCCTATTTACGGTAACTCTGACATGAAATAATGTTGTTTTCAGTTTCACTGATACAGACTGCCTCATCTGACATTCTTACTAAAGTTTAGGAATACGGACCAGGGAATTTTCGCCTACCAAAATACTTAACAACGTGGAAGGAAGACGGACTAACCAACCACCCGAGCAACACCTGTGTATTAGTATACTGTATGAACTGGGGGAATCCCAAAAAAGCGTCTAGATTTTCAAATATTAATTACTCGTTTAGGATTAACCGTAGAGACCTCGGATTGGTCACATTTTTAACATTAATATGCTTACTTGTATCAGTTAAAAAGTTTTTGGTTAACGGGAATAATTTCGGTACAATTACGCAAAAAGTGTGTTTTTTTGCTCATTGCGCGAGATAACTTATATCGTTTAATTTAAAACATCAACAAATTAAATTTAATTTTACATCTCCTTTAGATCTCTGATTCAAGAGAGCCTGGATGCAGGACAGAGCTCCATGTCACAGAACTATTGGCGTACGCTACCGTTTGAACGAAGTATTGTGACAGCGCGTCATTGGAGTTGGGCATGGAGTGAAATGGCCACCGTTAGTCCAGATCTGACCTTGCGATTTTTTTCTGTGCGGCAGTTTGAAAAATAAATTTTATGTAAAACCGCCACTGGACTTGTAAGATTTATGTGACTGCATCACAAAAATGTAGACGTACTTGGAAGCAATCCAGATATAATTCGAAAATAAAAAATGGTCTGAAAACAACGATGGCCATTGGTTGGAGTAGAAACATGTATGTGGGCTGAAATGGAAACTTGTTTCATTAATATTTGAAATATTTTATTTACAAAATTACTAATATTTATTTTATTTCTTTTTTAATACTTAGTATAACTTTAGCAAATATACTTAGTGCTGATTCTTTTAACTTTCAACTCACACAATTGGCAAAAAATCACCCTCATTTTTGTGTAACTGTACATAAACCATTCCTGGGAAATAAAATGTTTTTTATCAGCTATAAGAAGTCAAACTAATGTTGTAGATAAAACCAGTCCGAAACCTACATAAAAAACACTGACTGAGTCATGAGTATTTGAATATCTCGATGCGTTTTTGTGGCTTACCCCGTATAGTGGGATTAGGAACTGTGCAAGGACACATCACAGCTGCAGACACCGGCACTTCTACACGACTACACGACTGCACGACTGCACGACTGCACGACTGCACGACTACACGACTACAGGACTACAGGACTACACGACTACCGTACTACACGACTACACGACTACACGACTACAGGACTACAGGACTACAGGACTACAGGACTACACAACTACGATGTAGAGCAAAAAGCACTGTCTCAGAAACCTTGCTGTGGAACTATCTCCTGTATGTATATAAAAAACTTCCAGACACTTAAGGGTTTCAAAGGAAATGTGTCTCGTCATTTTGCTTCTCAGCAGTAACACACGCGTATATATATCTATATGTTATGTATGTGTGTGTCTATGAACATATGTATTTTCAGATTGAGCCTCGAAATATGCCTTTTCCGTCAAACACTCTAACATTTTTACGTAATGATTATAAACAGAACTCTTTTTTCACAGATCGCTTCAAACTACCGTCTCAAAATATGTTTTTATTTTCTGCTAATGTTTTTTGGTAGTGACTGACACTGGCCTTCACAGTACGAGCATGGAGCTATAATGGCAATGCTAATTCATGTTGTGTAAGAGCAAACAGATGAGGAACCTTAACAAGTTTGGTATACTATGCATATATACACCTTTACTTTCAATTACCGATACATTATCATGTTTCCGAGTGAACGTAGTAAAGTAAACTTTTACGCTTTCGAGTATCATCGTTTGACGAGGCCATTCGTCAATTCTTTTAGCAATGTCTGTTTCAACAAGCGTCAGTGTGAAGCAAGCGGTGACAATGTTCGTAATATTTAGAAAGAATCAAGATTTGTGAAATCACTTTATTTAATGCAGCACAGCGCTACTCTAAATCGTCGATATTTCATTCAACAAATTTTTGTAATATGTTCAGCGTCATATTTTCATGCTGTCGTCTGTCTTCAATGGAACTTTCGATTTTACCTCGTATGACGAAGTGTTCAACGAATTTGTGCAATGGTTAAAACTTTATTGATTGATCATCGCATCGTAATGGGCGACGGCGATCAGCTACCAAAATTAGGAATCATAGTTTGACGTATTTTTGAGATTTGAATTTGTTATTATGACACTTTATTTTTTCTTAATTGCTTCTAAACGATTTACCCTAACATGTGTCACGAGTGTCCCTTATTTTTGAATAAATGAACTGTTCCTTTCCTCTAACTGCACAAGTTTGTACAGTACAAATGTGAGCTCACATCACACCGTTCATATATACAACCCACCGTGCATTTATGTTTCAAACGAACTGAATGACATAAATCTGTCGAATTTGTGTCACCTCGCAACTTCAGTTTAAATTGTACAATCTAATTTTGCATAATTCTTAACTAGTTAAAGTTTTCTTTTAGTTTACAGGTTTTACTTTGTAGGAGAAATTCGAGCTTACGAAGATTCCCATGAGATGTAAGCGCCATAGACAAATTTTCTGAGAAATCTGTGCAGTTATAAGCAAATTCTTAACAATTTAATGTCTTATATTTATTTCTACAACTTTGGATAATTTTGCTAAGGATATTTACGGAGAAGGCTTACATATATATAAATATTTAATATTTTATACATCCATAGCATCTTATTATTTTATCATGTCGAACTAATTTTTCTATGGCCTGAGTTGAAATATTTTATAGCTAATCGGCATAATAGTTACATACGCATCAGCATTGATATCTAAAGACCAATATACCCTTTTCGTGAACACCTTGCGTTTTGCAGGGCTTGAGGAAAGTTAACTTAATGCCATCCACTCCGTCGATGAAAAGGGACAAATTCTCTTCAACATAGATTTAAATTATTGTTGGATAGTAATTCTACATGTTTTTAATTTATTTAACCAAAACTAGAGAAAAAGGCTTTTCAGCATCATGCTTTCGATGGATGCTGATTTTTATGAGCAATCGTTTTTTTTTCGTTAAGTTTGTCCATGCGGCACAGAGGGGGAAGAACACGCGTAGAAAATTCCCGGAAGATACCTACTAAATCGCACGGATTGGGTACATTAGCCCCAGCTGAGAAAAATCCCATAATCTCAGCAAGATGGTAATAAAAACCACTCTGAATAAATTGAACGTAAATTAGAAAAAGTAAATGTTAGTCCGAGTCCTAAGTATGCCTCACAGACGCATTCTTACGACGGGTCGATAAGAATAGTTAAACTTCTCCTTGAATTTTCACAATCCAACGGGAATTGCGTTATGCGAAGTGAGGCTTTTTATCTGAGAGCCTCCCCTCCAAAATTCTCACCCCGCTGGGAAGCTTTGTTTTGAGCCTGCATGAGAAATGATTTTGTCTGGACACGCGAAGGGCATTTCCGTCAGCTGTGAAATTCATTCCAGACGAAATTTATCATCTTCTCTCAGGAACCATTTTTTTTTAGAAAATGTTACCGAACAATATTTTCAGAGCGATTTTCATTATTTTTTGACTCATACTTGTAAAAAAATGTTTTCCTTGTCGTCAGTTATTTGCAACATTGTAATTTATTCCTCTTGTGTATGTTTTTTACGAGATTTTCAAAGAAACGTATGCAGACCAGCTAATAAAAGTACAGGAATAGCCTTCATTGACAAAGTTCTGCAATAATTGATGCACATTTCTATATAAATATCATTGTTATATTATGCAGCAGGTTTCTTACAAAACGCTCGTACTATAACGTGCTATGGAGCTCTAATGAATACGTATTTTAAATTAGATTTGCTGAAATAAAGACAATAAAATCAGACATAGTGAAGTATATATGAATAGTTAAAGTGTAGTTAGAGTTAAAAGATGTCTAAGGGGGTAACGCCGCTCAAGAACTGCACAATATCGAATGAATTTATTCGTAAACGATACAATTGTGTCTCTCTTGCATGGCTCCAAGAGCGATACTCTGTGGTATTTTATTATGAAATAGAAGGTATTTCAAATATTTTACTTAGGAATATCTTTCTTGCAAAGCAATTTTAAAATGAAGGTAATG
>VOMN01024331.1:0-10822 GCA_014899125.1 Orchestia grillus
GTTAGCATCACTCTCACAGCTGCCATGTTGGTTAGCATCACTCCCACTGCCGCCATGTTGGTTAGCGTCACTCTCACAGCTGCCATGTTGGTTAGCGTCACTCTCACAGCTGCCATGTTGGTTAGCGTCCCTCCCAATGCCGCCATGTTGGTTAGCATCCCTCCCACTGCCGCCATGTTGGTTAACATCACTCTCACAGGCGCCATGTTTTGTTAACATCTTTCTTAGAGCGACCCTATTGAAGCTCAGACCTCGGTCGTGCCGCTCATCTCCCCACAAAACAAAACAAATGCCTGGCCGTGAACATTACGGCCTGGATCCACAGGCACAGGCCAGCAAGACCTCACTGAAGCTGCAATGGACGTAAAATCTTCCGAGTTTATGAAGCCCATTTCAGCATCATATGGGCCGTCACTTCGGGTAGCGCGCTGCTTCAGTATTTTTTAAGTATTTCGCCCGATTATAAAAGAGAGCGCCTGTTGTTTTTTGAAAACGTATCAGATTTTAGAAGATGATCTCGTTAATTGGCCTTACGGCCATACGGATATACGGCCATACGGTCATACGCCCATGGGGTTATACAGTCATACGGCCGTACGGCCATACGATCTTACAGTCATGCGACCATACGATCATACGGTCATACGGCCATACTGTCGTACGGTCATACGGCCATACGATCTTACAGTCATGCGACCATACGATCATACGGTCATACGGCCATACTGTCGTACGGTCATACGGCCTTACGATCATACGGCCATACGGCCATGCGGCCATACGGTCATACGTCAAACGGTCGAACGGCCATACGGCCCTGCAGATGAATCTTCGAATCACATTTTCTTTGAAAATTATAACTTCCTGAAAAAATTTTGCATTTTTAGGAATATCAAGTGTCTATTATTTTACAAAATGCCATTCTGAATATTGGTGAGTACTAACTTCTAAGTCATGCGCTCGTATATTTTATACTTGAAATACAAACATATGCAAGAGAAAAATGAGAAAGGTACTTCTTGATCTCAGATGACTTGGTGGAGCGCAGAGACCTGGTAATGTGCTGGCATGCATTCGAACTTACCACAACATTCGAACTTACTACAACATTCGAAATTAATACGACATTCGAACTTAATACGACATTCGAACTTAATACGACATTCGAACTTACTGCAACATCTCGCACTTGAACCGATCTTTCGTTCGTGGTCTTCAGTCAAATCTTTCTCAACATTTTGAACACTACACAGACACCTCAACCCGGGATCAAAATTTTCTTTTTCTTACAACACTCTCAACATCTTCCAACATCAACATTTCCATCACCAACATTTCCATCATCAACATTTTCTACCATCAACATTTCCACAATCAACATTTCCACCATCAACATTTTCCACCATCAACATTTTCACCATCAACATTTTCTACCATCAACATTTCCACCATCAACATTTTCACCATCAACATTTCCACCATCCACCATCAACATTTCGTTACAACACCGTCAACGTTTCTGAGCTAGAGGACTGTCGGGTCTCTCTAGAATTGGCGGCCAAGCAATGCCCTCACGAGGCCGCCATATGACAGCCTTAGAGGGTCTCAAACAACACTGTTGCCAGGGTTTGCCCTCATTTGAACAACAAACTTCTTTTGTGTTCGGGACTTAATGGGTTAAAAAACCTTGAGCCCAGATCATAAGCATGTTCTGATGTCTGCCCACAGACGCACAGCTCAAACAAACTTTGGGTGTTTGTTCGAGCGACAATATTAACTGGAGTTGTGGGTGAGCCCAATATGAGTGCAGGGTTGGGTTACTTCGAGGCCTGTACTCCAAAAGTTCTCTAAGAACCTTGTGATGGGACAGCCAAGCCGGGGAAGAAAACAAGGAATCTGAATATGAATGACCTAACCAGTAAAAAAAATTGTCGTATACTTTATATTAAATTTTCAAATATATTTGTGCTAGAATGGAGTGCCTAAACTTCAAGAACTTTTTCTGAACGCCTCTCAGTGATGAAGGATTTTATTCGAAGTATTTTCAGAAATTTATAATTTAGTTTGCCTGATTTCCACAAGTTTAAAAAACTCCCAATCCGGACCAACACACTCGTACGTACAAATAAGAAAGGCTCAACGGCGCTCAGTTATTAACCCATATTATATAAAATAACATCTACTTACGAGCCTTCATCATATTTCCAAGTGCAATTTGCTGCGGTGTATTGACAGCAGCCTTTGGTGTGGAGGTAAGTACCTCAACAGCCTTTTAAAATTCGAATTGTTTTGTCCACGTTGTGACGAGACATGAGATGTTGGGTGTCCCATCACGTGCTCATCATATCAAGTTGTAGTTGATTTTAAGCCTAATCATTCACGTTTGAATTTCTTGTTTACAAGAAAACGTAGGGATCTAGGCCACAAGTTTGCTTGTGGAGAAATAATTGATCAATAATCATGGAGATATAAACATGAATTCCCCATCGTATGGGGATGAAATTCGGCAAAGGTAAATGACCTGAGCAGCCAAAGATTAAAAACAGACGCAGCTTCCCACCATCTCATGCAAACCATTGAGACAATAATTCTGAATACGACTTTGATTGCAATGAACCGTGATTTGCATTGGGGGAGGTTGCACCTGCCTGGCCCTCGCTTTGCTCCTTTTTTGCCTCCTCTCACCTCTTCCCTCCCCTATGCCCCCTTGCCTTTTTTCTCCATGTCTCAGTCCGTTTGTACCCTTCCTTCATCCCCTACTGCCCCTAGCCCCCTTACTCCTCCCCTTTGCCCTCGAGGTCACCCTCATCCCTTTGTTTGCTTTCCGTAAGTTGTTTTTAAAAGGAACTGGAAGCCTCTTTAACATGTCTTACTCCTCCGTCTGACTGTGTTAGAGATCCGATTATAGTATTGAGACTTCGAGCAGAGTTTACCACGAGAGACGGAGTTTAATCTTCGTCTGAATGCATATTTATACGAGGGAGCTCGAAGTGTTGCTGTCGTAAATTGCTCTCTAAACTCGGACTCTCACTGACTCCGTTCCAGTTAACTCCACTCATCTACATGGCTTGCTTTTTTCGCATTGAACCAAGATCACATATTAACAAATGTACGAGTCTCACTTAAGCTTCCTTGTTCTTAATCCCAACACAGAACGTTAAGTGCTCGTTCAAATAGACCTTCTAAAGGCCACCGAATGCTCCCGACAATATTGCCGGAAATTCGGATATTCGAGCGGGTGAAACGGTACAGGCAGAGTTGCTGATGTAAGCATTGGTGCCGTAAATTGAGCTCCGAATGCGACTGATGACTCGGTCTTGTAAAGACTGGGAACACCGACGGAGAGCTGAACAGTGCGGTGATTGTGAGGGGAGATTTGCATCGAGTGATCTGAGGTGTGTTCCGAATTTGTACACTGCGTTATTTTCACCGTAAACCTGACCATTTGAGATGGAAATAAGAGAACCTCGATGAAGGGAGGAGCTAGAAGTCGCTTGTCCATTTTCCAAGCCTCTGCTGGTGTCGACCAGCGACGATAGTGTGTGTTTCGCATTGAGTTTTGTAGGACTTTTGATGACGAGTCATGTTTGTTGAAATTTTGATGTCACACCAGCATTCATTTGTCTGTCTCATATTACTTGTCTCTAGAACAAAGTACAGTTTTTGAATTTAAATTAATTCATCTTCTATATGAAGAAAAACCGGCATTAAGTTGAGTGATCTTCTCATAGAGACCACTCGTCACAAAGACAAAAGGTCACTTTAATGAACCTTCATTTCGAACTCATTAAACTCCGCGTAGATTTGGGGTATCGGAACTTTTGTGAATAATTCTTGCATTCACACATGCCTTAGATGCCTTAAAGGTACACCTTGACTCACATGATAAAATGAAGTTACTTGCCTTTTCATCACTCGCGTTGTTCCTCTACCTGACATTGCCACCCGAACACAGCCTTAGGTTTACCCGCTTGGCTTAGAGGGAACCTGCTGATTTTTCTGGCAGCTGCAAGATTGATACCTACGAGCCTTCATGCACAGCGTTCACATTTCAAATCTCATTGTTTTTCGTCTGGATTTTTGTTTTATTCCCCAAACAAAACTCGACCTTGTTTGTCTGTGACAAGCCTGGCCGGCCGTCAGCCCGAGATAAAAACCAATTTCGTTAGCATTAACAGTGAAAGCCAATAAGATATCACTAAAGCACATATACAGTAATATTCTCTACGACAGTTTTCGGACAGTGTGTCTACCTAATTTTTCTACAATATGTAAGATACGGTGTTTATTAGAATAAGGGATGAACAGGATCCATCTTGTCAGAAAAAAAATTCGAGATATTCTTCATTTTTTCCCACTTTTTGAGTGAAAAAAAGAGAGAGTGCCGTCTCAGTAGCTAAATAGAGTATGCATGCTCAGTTTTGAAATAAATTAGCATTTAGATATAATATGCCGTGTCGGTATTTAAATTCCTTGTACAGGTTCAGAATTAAAAGGATTAAATTAAGTTCAGAATTTTACAAGAGTATATGACTCGAAGGCAAACTTTGCTCAGGCCGGAAGTTCTTGAAGGGAACTCAAAAAATTGACACCAGAATCGAGAGCAACGTTAGCATTCGATGTTCATAGGGGGGTGTCTACCGACACCGTCGCCAGACGTTGACTAATCGTGTGACGAGGAAGTCCTCAAGAAAGCAAAGGAAACAGCGATTCTTAGTGAAGCTTCTGGCGGACCCTCAAAATTCATCATTTATTATGCACGCCACGAGGCGTCCAGCTACCTTGATGCTGGGGAATAAAAAACCGCGTGGCAAAATGACGCAATTTTTTTTCCCTGAAATTTCCCTGTCACTTTGACGCATCCGGAAGTTGCACAAGGCCGTTAGCTGCTCATTTTCGTGGGGAGTCCATTCATTTTCGTGGGAACGTGTAATAATCTACATTTTTGCCCTTTGTCGGCTTCGATTATCGATGAGTTATCACACAACTGAATGTGACAACGATCATATCGTGGGCTGTAAAAGAGTTTCGGAGTTCCGAAGTTAAAAATCCGAGGCCTTGGAATATGAAGGAAAGCAAAGTTTCACGTGAAGGAAAACAAAGTTTCACGTCAAGGAAAGCAAAGTTTCACGTGAAGGAAAGCAAAGTTTCACGTGAAGGAAAGCAAAGTTTCACGTGAAGGGAAGCAACGTTTCGCGTGAAGGAAAGCAAAGTTTCGCGTGAAGAAAAGCAAAGTTTCGCGTGAAGGAAAGCAAAGTTGCACGTGAAGGGAAGCAAAGTTTCGAGTGAAAATCTGAAGGAAAAATAAACGTTGAGACGAAGGAACGTTTCACAGTTACGTATTAACTATCACGAGATTGCACACAATGTCGATCACGACATCGATATTGCAGAATTTCAATCAGCGTACAAAAAATTCACGATTTTAAAAATCAGTGAGCTTGCAATACGCTTCAACTTAAATCTCGATCGAGAAAACGTTATCACGGAGCTCCGGCAACGAAAGCTGTTCTTCATATCAGAGGCTGCTTGCCTGTGTGTGTGTGGGGAGGGGGGGAACAGAGGCTTTCTTGCCCGCCGCTAATTAAAGCGAGCGGGGGGGAGGGGAACACCCCCCCCCAGTCCCACCACGGACCCCTTCAGCTCTAATGAGAGCGGTGTTCAGGAGGCGGCCCTAGCATTATCGGGCCAGACCAGCCTTGGGCACCGAGCCAGCTGGGAGCTAGCTTGGGTCAAGCTGGGAGCTAGCTTGGGTCAAGCTGGAAGCCAGCTAAGATCCAGTTTGACCCAGCTAGGACCCAGTTGGGGGCCAGACAAGAACTGGCTGGGAGCCAGCTAGGACCAGCTAGTGAGCCAGTTAGGACCAGGTAGTGAGCCAGCTAGGACACAGCTAGGAACATGTTGGATTGTGAAGTGAAAGTTATCATACTCTTTGAAAAGCATAGAAACGTCAGTTTGCAGTGCTGCTTTTTTTATCTCGTAGTTGTATACCTTCCAAAAATTGATTTTTTCCAAGGTCACTCGCATTCTTTGTTGGAAAGATCAATTTTGTTTTCTACACAAAGAAACTGTGCAATATAAAAATGCAGAATTAAATTAATGTTTGAGTATGAATGAGAGTTTTTTCAAGAATTTTCGATCTATGTCAATCATATAAACGCATGACGTCATTCTGAATCCTATTTCGATAGTGCTCGAGGCTACTTGTGATGAGTGTAATGCATTTTTAGCTTTCAATATCGAATAAAAACTTACAAGGAATGACAGAGGAGACACAACTCGAGAAGTCTCATGCGCGTTGTAAGTTCGCGGGCGCGGAACTCAAGCAGCAAAATAAACCCTTTTAATAAAACCTTTTCGCAGCAAAATAAATCCTAAGAGGAGTTTTAAGAACCCGTTTCACCCGCCATGCACTCCCACCGCACACATTCTGAATATTATGAATTTTCAAGCGAAGTCTAACCCTTTGAGGACTGCAGGGACGCTTCAGTTAGTCAAGGCTTGAAAGTTTCCTTGTGCCATGAACTATCAAGACATTTTTAACTAGAGAATTGTCTGCACATCCTTAGATATTTCATATTATTAATTACTGATATTTCAAAATAGCATAGGCTAGACGCAAACTGCACGATTGACAAGGTTTGATCGAAATAGAACAACTACATTCCTACGTGTTCATTAAAGACTCGGATGGTTGAGATGCACGTGGTACGTCTGAATTACAGAAAGCAAACTACCTCAAGGCATGAAGATTTTATAAACAAAAATTTATTGGCACAGGTATTCGAGGTTAAATTCATATTCAAAATTAAACTTATCCGAACCAGTCATGCCTCCACATTAGAAAACGGAATTTTTGGCGGCTACGAAGTCGATCAAAAACCATAAAAGAAGACCAACATTTCCGCCCGAATAATCACAGAAGTGGCGCACAATCATCGACGGACTCTTTGTCCTTTGCAGCTAAGATAAAAATTTTCTCAATGGGAAGCCCTCCACCGAAGGGACTCCATTGATAAATTGCTTGCTTTTAAAATGAAAAATCTAGTGAGCACAATGGAACAGAATTCAAATGATGGCCCTGCCCGAAAAAGGGTGTCTTTTGGCACGTTTTTTTTACTGAAATGTTGATGAAAACTGAGCTAAGTTTGCCGCTTAAAATAGAAAAAAAAAACTCCTGTCGGATAAAACCAAGGCCGTGCACTGGCAGTCGTCGACTTACCACCTGTGCGACTTACGAATGATCGACTTAACGACTGTCCAGTCCATGGACCACGACTAGGAACTTATAACGAAAGAGTTGATCAAACTGGAAGAAGCACTGGAACCTGGCGAAGTCTTAAGCCGACCATTAACCGTATATATTATCCGTGATAAAAATTCAAACTGAATATGCATTCCCAGAGGCGCGCTCCAGTGGCTGTATTCTGTTCTTGGGGAGAGTTTGCACTTCGTTTTCGTGCTGAGCGCTCTGAATAAAAATATGTATCCATTATATGTAACGTGCAGTTCCAAAATGTGTGAAAGTTATGTAGCGTAAACTATAAGTTTTTTCTCAAAAATTTCTCAAAAGAAGGTAGTTTTACGATGGACACGATCATTTCCATAAATTGAATCATTGCTGGTCGTATCAGTCTAATAAAAAAGTTCTGGAGTCTTTACAGCGAAAACGAGTGAATGTCAGCATGCCATATTGATAATCAGGACTGCTTTGATAGCAGGTGTTAAAATGATGAACGAATATCAGTGCAAGAATAGCTGATGTGGGTGTGATAAGATAGAAAATAAAGCATGTTTTAGTGATTGTGTATCCCTCCGTAAATCGATCAAATTTTGCTCAATCCGTAAGCAATGTTCCGAATATTGTTCATTATAACAGTACAAAAGAGCTCACACAGTCAATCAATTTACCATAACGACATCATATCTTCTACAAAAAGCAAACCACGACCTTGAAAAACATTCAAAATAGGCCTCCCTAGGAGCGACAGAGCTCAGTGTTAACCCCAGAATTGTCGAAAGAAATTCAGACCTTCACGTGACTTAATAAATACAAGTTCCAAGCCTCACGAGAGCGCTTTATTTGACGGGATTCCCACGAGTAAGAGGGATTCAGGCTGACAAAATATCGCCCGTTGCAACACATGGCCGCGGCAAAGTGAGGTATTAAAGTTTAACGCCAGTTCTCAGGCGTGAAAGTAGGCCCCCACATTTGTTGGGGCTGATGGTAGGAAGCATGAAGCTTCATCGACATCTTGTATGAGGGGGCGCAATCTCCACACGCACAACCTTCTAGCGAGTATTTATTGAGGGTGTGAGTCTCTGGTGAACATCATCATGGTGAGTGTCTCCTAACTGATTATCATCACAAGGAGTGACTCCTAACTGATTATCATCACAAAGAGTGNAACTGATTATCATCACAAGGAGTGACTCCTAACTGATTATCATCACAAGGAGTGTCTTCCAACTGAAAGAAACACTTCACTTCGCTGCCCAATGAACACTCCAAAAAACTCTTACGTTTAGCTACAATCTGATCTGATTATTGGAGCCAAGCTGTTACCCGGTATATAATGCAAGAGATATTAATATATGTATAATGTATATGTTACAGGTATATAGATATGAGATATTAAGATTCTTAATTAAGAGGTAACACTCACAAGAGGTATACATAGATTAAGAGGTGTTTTCATGGATTCTCCATGAAAACATTTTCCGTGGGAACCCTGTGTGCCACGTTTAGTCATCACTATCTGCCTGGAACGCAAATATCCGCTCATGATTATCGAGCCGTGTTCTGAAGGGATGAAAACTAAAGAAATATTTCAGAATTAAACTGTTGCACGGTATCATAAATACAGAATACTACCGATACTTGAAAACTCGGAGTGTAAATTCTTCGTGAACGTCCTGTGTGTATCTTTACTATCTTGTATGTTATATATTCGAGGTGCCGGCAGTCATGCCAACAGTCCCAGCAATGTCTCACACACACACAGTAGCTGCCGATGTTTACACGTTTCATGTGCAGCCTAGAAAGCAATTGTATGACTCACTCTTGTTAAATTTTTGTATTCGAAATGCTGGTCTCAGGGGAGAGAAAAGGGATCGAAAGGCCGTGTCATTAGCGTGGTCTGGGAAGCTTGTTTCGATAATTAAAATAAAATATCGATAGCGAGGCGTGTTGAACTATACCGACTAATTGGATGGTCTGACCATCGATGCTGTCAATTACGTAGCCAATGGTTGATGAACTGTTTAATGCGTAAAATATATGCATTGATATTAACGATGAAGGACAAATGCCTTATAGTCAATTGTTTCATACCCAATGTACAAAAGAAAACTAGTTTCCTACCCAAACGAATACGTGAGATAACTTTTAATGGAGTAATGCTTACAAAAACAGAATATTAAAAACATTCTGAAACAACGTCGTGATGTTTCTTTTCTTCAGTACAATACGCGGAGTTCACGGCCTCTCCCTCCAGCAGGCTCATCATGGCCCTTAAACTTGTTTTGTCTGGTGACCCGTGGACGGTAAAATCTTGCTTTGTGAGGTGACCCGTGGACGGTAAAATCTTGCTTTGTAAGGTGACCCGTGGACGGTAAAATCTTGAAATAGCCGCTGTAGCTGTCCAGGTGCCGCCTGACGCTGTCTCCCAGCCCGACACTGCCGACTGGGTCCGTACCTTGCGAGGCATGTGGCAGGTATCTGGTCCGTACCTTGCTAGGTATTTGGGAGGTATCTGGTCCGTACCTTGATGGGTATTTAACAGGTATTTGACGTAGTGAATGCGCAACGTCGCTCAATCGTAACAATTCACGAGTGAGTCACTAGATCCATTGTTACGTTATGACAGTTTTACGTATAAGTTTTTCTAGACCCATAGTTAAAGATCACTTTTGTTGAAAATGTAAAATTTTACGTCAACAACTAAACTAGAACTGAAACACTGACGTATGAGAAACATTATTTTAATGCGGATCAAATTTAAACTTTTGCCTTTTTGGAATTGCTTCAAACAACAGCATTAGTTTCCTGAAATGGCTGGGGAGAGTTTCCCCAGCCCGATTCAACGCAATCAACCACAGCGCGGCCTTAGAAATCTAGGTAAAATCCAGGGTGAATCTAGGGAAAATAACATAATTTTAGGATTATATCGACTGCTCTGGTGCCTTTGTGTCAGGTAAAATATATATAACCCAACACTAACGTACGGCGTTGTATGTGGGACTGTGGTGTCCGTTACATAATTAAGACAATAACCTCTGAATCAAGTCTGCTGGAGCGATGTTATCAGCTGTGTATAGCTGGAAATACTTCATCAGCATTTCTGTTTCCTTTAGCTGTTGCTTGCAGCAGTAGTTCCCTGACCTAGATTGTAGATCACGGCTGGGAACTGCAGAAACTTCTTTCCTAACCACCTTGTGGATTCCTGATGCTCTGAAACTCCAGCTTACAGACCTAAATTGGTCAGAAAAAATGGTCTCTCATGCAAATTAAGCCAATTCCTAAATCCAGGCAGAAAATTCATTTCATTCATGTGAACAAAGGCCGCAAGTTCGTAAATTTATGCATTAAACAGGTGAGTGTCGGTGTCTTGCAAGCGGCGGTTCTGTGGCTGCTGGAAACGGGTCCTTGGCTGCTGGAAACGAGTCCTTGGCTGCAGGAAACAGGTCTTTGGCTACTGGAAACGGGTCCGGTGTTACTGGAAACGGGTCTGGTGTTACTGGAAACGGGTCTGGTGTTGCTGGAAACGGGTCCGGTGTTACTGGAAACGGGTCTGGTGTTGCTGGAAACGGGTCTGGTGTT